>JBBPMX010000681.1:0-10480 GCA_038090515.1 Pulveroboletus cf. viridisquamosus
GAACTGACGGGTTGGTCGTTCAGTATGCTAATGGGTGGACCCTCACCGGAATCAGGCGGAAAAATCGAGGCCTGCAGCATCCATGTCGGCGAGACAACACTTGGGAACACGTTTGACAAAGCTTACCCGTCGTTTGTCACTGGCATCATGCAGCCATACAGGTCGTTTTTGGAGAAAGTGCCAGGTGCGTACCAGGGAGAGTTTGTTGTTGAAGTAAATTTGACAACATTGCAGCATCCAAGGGAGTCTCCAAGTCGAAGGGTGAGGTCACCACCTCACATGGGAATGCTAGTGATACGATGGTGGAAGAGGAGCCGATGAAGTTAGTTGCATCTGACGTGACTCACCAACTCGGAGTTACGGAGATGCCCAAAACGGTTCATGAGACCCCGAAGTCATCCAAACAGACTCCCAATGACCACGTTGAAGCCGCAGAAGTCGAATGCCAGCCCTGCCATCCGGTGACTCAAAATGAAGGTAACGCCATCGATTTTTTTTCCTACGACTTCGGAAATCCGGCCACCATCGCCCAGTTGGATAGCTTCTTGGAAAAGTATGGTCAACATCTCCAACACCCCGATTTCCCCGTTGCACCTCAGACCAACATAGACGTGGCACCATCTGCCACCATGGAGTTTCCAGGCATACCAGCTCAATCCACAACTCCTGGTCCTGTTCTCCCTGTTCCCCCGGGATTGCTATTCCAATCTGTCCAAGTTCCTATGGGCGTTGTGAATGCTCCATCTGTAATGGCTGAACAGGCTCACTGGATTGCACCTAACCCCGCTCAGCCTGTATTCTCGCAGCCGTCCAACTGCATGCCGCATCAGATGGCGTCAACCGATTCCACTGTCCCCTTGGCACAGCATCATCCAGTTCAGCTGGTAGGACCGGAGCCAACCGCTCCCACCATCCCTTCAGCAAACCATACTCCTATTCAACCAGGGCCTTTGCTGCCATTTGGTTCCACTGTACCTTCGGCACAGCAGGGCATTTCGAGCATCTCTGCACCAGGTAAGCCTGCCGCGTCGACGCAAACCTCTTCCGCCATGCAGCCACTGCCATTGCCCGTGCATGAGCAACAATGCAACTCTGCCGTCGCCCCAGCTGCTTCCACGGTTGCGGCTCCTCAGCAACTTGGCACTCTGACGCTAACAGGCACTACTGAGGAAAGCAACAACAAACGTAAACGACAAGCTTCAACACGCAATCAAACCGCTGACTCCATTGGCGATGATGTCGGGTCTGCCAGGAAACGTGCAGCCAAGGGCAAAGGTGGAAATGCATCTAAGTATGTAGTTTTTTTTTGGTTGGAGAGATCCTAAGGATTCTAACGAGGTGTTGTAGGAAAACAAAGACAAAGTAATTAGCGGGATGGTTTACGGCGGTACTGACATCACTTATTAAATAATAGTTGTTATGTACACTCTACTGAAATAGAACTAACAGTTTTTGAACTGTCTTATGGGGTCATAGATTATACTTGAGTGAACACAAGGTGATAGATCACTCGCCAAATGTGTAGTCACTGGTCCACCACCAGTGCCAGTGTGGTGTATCACTTGCTCAAATATAAGTTGAGAGGGAACTTGAGGAGGGAACTTGAAGAGTGTGTGATATATCTGCGATTGAAAGGGCGGTCTGCAAGGAGTATATCAGTTGAAAGAGGAGACGTACAGGTGTGATATATCCGCTGTCCAAATCGCTAGCGTGCCTGTGGCCGGAAAGGGATATACACTCGAGGGAAATACTGATATATCCACGATCGACAGGGTTTCAGTTGAGAAGGAATATATCAGTTGAAAGAGGAAACGTACAGGTGTGATATATCTGCGATCGAACGTACCCGCGGCCAGGAAGCATTGTATCAGTGGGCCAGTGTCAGGGAGGGAAGGGGTGATCATGATATATCCGCGTTCGAAAGAGCTGCCTGCAAGAAGGGATGTATCAGTAAACCAGCGTGAGGGAGGGAAAAGGTGGGTGTGATATATCTGCGATCGAAATCGCTGGCGTACCCATGGCCAGGAAGTGTTATATCAGTGGGCCAGTGTCAGGGAGGGAAGGGGTGGTTGTGATATATCCGCGATCGAAAGGGCTGCCTGCAAGAAGGGATATATCAGTGAATGGGCTTGAGGGAGGGAAAGGGACGTACTAATATATCCGCGACCAACAGTGTTGCAGCTGAGAAGGAATATATCAGTTGAATGACGAGACATACGGGTGTGATATATCCGCGATCGAAATCGCTGGCGTACCCACGGCCAGGAAGTGTTATATCAGTGGGCCAGTGTCAGGGAGGGAAGGGGCAGTTGTGATATATCCGCGATCGAAAGGACTGCCTGCAAGAAGGATATATCAGCGAATGGGCTCGAGGGAGGGAAGGGGATGTACTGATATATCCACGACCAGCAGAGTTGCGGCTGAGAAGGAATATATCAATTGAACGAGGAGACGTACTACGGGTGTGATATATCTGCGATCGAAAGGGCTTCCTGCAAGAAGGGATATATCAGTGAATGGGCTTGAGGGAGGGAAGGGGATGTACTGATATATCCGCGACCAACAGGGTTGCAGCTGAGGAGGAATATATCAGTTGAATGAGGGAACGTGCGGGTGTGATATATCCATCGCATTCAGGTTAGTGGTCGGACAGGTGTATGAAGGATGAGCAGTACTAGTATATCAATGATACATTGTTTATTATCTAAAGGGAAGTTTCCAGTGGCAACATGAGCACGAGTGATATATCGCTGATGTATTGCTAGTGATAGCGAGGTAGGGAACCACATTTACCATGACAGATACAACACATTTTTGTGCTAACTACCATGCTTTTGATCCATCAGTATTGCCATATTGACTGGCTCTCTATGATGGCATCATGGGTCATTTCCAGGTTTTCCCTGTTATATTGTATATGGTAACCTAATTATTTTCACTTTTCATTCTCACACTTCAGTCACATGACTGGTCACATGACTCAGGCCTAGACCCATGACATCATACCTCATAGCTAATGCCTCCTTTAATCTCCGTTCTACTTCACAGAACCCTCCCACGATTGTGGGATATCACATCTACTTACAGTACTAGTTCACACCTTATCTATACATGCATGTAGCACATGGCCTGATCTGTGCACAGTAGTCCACCATATATAAGGAGTGCATCCTCAGCTGGCATCCCCAGCTTTGGCCACTTGTTTCTTGGGTTAAAACCTTGAACAATAAGTGTTCTCCTTCGCTCTCACTCCTCTCTGCAAGGCCTTATGGCAGGCCTTAGTTGCTCGGCTTTGGTGTTCTTGACTCTGTCATAACATTCCCTGGCCTGGTATACAAATTTTTGGACACCTGGGGCACTGTTACACTTGATCCCAAAGGGTCAAACATGAACATGGCAAAGGTCCTAAGAGCTGAGTCAAGGGGGTACCTTACAGATGGTAAGGTCAAGGGATTTGTTCTAACACATGCTAGATGAGTGACTTCCAAAGGAGATGGGTAGACCAAGGACTTTCCCTTGTGTTTGGGATGGATGCAGGCAGAAGCAAAAGCGCTCACTCAAGTGAAGAGCGAAGACACAAGAAAAGGGGGTTAGGATTATGTAATCCAAGTAGGTCTAAGCTGGAGATCATGGGTACTACTTGGGGGTTTATATATGAGAGTGAAGGGTTGCTGAGTAATTGTATAGAAAATAAAAGAACATGAAAGAACAAATAGCTGACTGATCATTGAGTCAGCAAGCCAATGGCAAAAGGAGCTTAGTTAGTAAGCAAAGAATATTCTGGAGAGAAGAAGGAACCAGCATGTGGAAGAAGGAACTACAGGCTTAGCATAACAAGAATTAAGCAGGGAGGGATAAGTCCAAAGGAAAAAGACATAATATGAGTACAAGTCGTAACAGGCATGTGCCCATAGTTCAGTTCAAACAGGGTGAATCTGGTTGAGCTACTAATGCTTGAGTTAATTACAAACTCAGTAAGAGGCAGCTTATCTGCCCAATCCCTCTGGTCAGATTGCATCAGTGCATGTAGTATCTGGACTATATTCCAGATTGTGTGCTCAGAGGCACTATCTGGAACACTATAAATATTAAGAGTTTAACTCCCATAATTCAGTGCAGCTCACACCAGAATGCTAAGGTGAACTTGGCATCTCAGTCAGAGACTATCATCTTCAGTAATCCATGCAGCCATACTACCTCCTGCAGGAACTTCTCTGCAAGTTTGGAAGTGTGAACAGTAGTGCTGACTGGTACCAGATGTACCATAGAGGTTAGGCAGCATAGAACCACCCACAGGTAGTCATGCTCACCACTCAGTGGGAATGGTCCCATGAAATCCATAGCAATGGAGCCCCAGGGCTTCCTGGGCACAGGTAGACTGTGCAACAGGCCCTGAGGCTATTGATTGTTGGTCTTTATGACCTGGCATGTAGGACAGGTTTGACAAAACCAGTCTACTTTGCAGCCAAGTCCTGGCCACCAATACCATCTGCAGATATAATTTGCTGTTCTCTGGGACCTGAAGTCTCCCAGTGTCTTGTGTACCTGGTCAATGACCAGGGCAGTGACTATGTCACCCTTGTACATTGCTTGTAGGAGGCATAGTACCACCTCACCATGATTTATCATGTAGAGGAGGTCCTCCCATGTAAGGAACCATAGGTGATACCCCACCTGGGACATGACCTTCAAGAAGAAGGTGTTGCCCCTGTATCCTGTACAGATGGCATCCAGAAATTCGGGTGCAGTCCTGTATGAGATGGATGGGGCCCTGGAAGCTTTGGTAGATTCAAGAATTGAAGAATCCTCCTCCACACTAGCACAAGAAGTGTCCTCAACTCTCCTCTCTATGGCTGAAGCCATTTCCTGGGCTTCCACCTGGCAGTTCTCCAACTTTTCCTTCATATGTGAGCTCTGTTGCAGTGTCTCACTAATAGCAGTAAGCTTCAGCTCTTGCCATCTGTTGAGGGAAAGGTCATCCCCCTCTGGATCTAACCAGGTATTGGTGCTTGCCCAGTCCATTTCTTCATCAGAGGCCATATTACCCCCTTCACTCTCATAGTAGTGAGACAGGCAGTCTACTATGAGGTTCTCAGAACCCTTCACATAGATGATGGTAGCATTGAATCATGACAGGTAGTCAAGCCATTGGACTTGTCTACCAGACAGCTTACACTGCATCTTGAGGTAATTGAGTGCCTCATGATTGAAACCAAGGAGTTTATCTGCCCATTTGAGAAGTCCCTCAATGATAGCAAGCATTTCTTGCTTGAAAGTTTGATAATTTTGCTGAGCATTGCTCAACTTTTTTGACATGAAGCTGGTAGGCCTGGATATCTTCCATTCAGGCCCTTGCCCATATAGTGTGCCCACCCCATATAGGGAGGCATCACACACAAGCTATATAGGCTCATCCTTCCTTGGGTCTATTGGCCTGAGGATTGGGAATTTACATGCCAGATCCTTGATGATCTGGAAGTACCAGTCATGGATCTCTTTCCATCAGATTGGATGTCTGTTCTGTTGAATCACAGTCAATAGTGTAGTATATGCTGATACATCTGGCATGAACTGTGCCAGGCATTCTACCAGTCTGACAAACCATTGGACCTTGTTCAGTGAACACAGGGTCCTCCAGTTCTGGATATGGGACATTTTGTCCTTATTGGTGTGTATGCTCTTCTGGTCAATCAAATGACTGAGGCAATTTAGCCTCTTGGTATACAGGTTATATTTTTCCTCCTCAAGGTAGAAGTTAGCCTTCACCAGGGTCTCAAACACATTTTGGAGGTGCTATTCATGGTTCTCCAGTGTATCACTATAAATAAATATGTTGTCCAGATAGACATATATGAAATGTCCAATGTGATCTTGGAAAATCACTATCATTAGATGTTGAAACATTATGGGGGAATTGCAGTCCCCCTGTTGCATGACCTCTAATGAAGGTCCTGTATATAGTGGAGAGGCCATCTTCCAGATGTCCTCTGGCTCCACCTAGACCTGTTCATATGCATTGGACAGATCAATCTTTGAGTGATATTTTGCTCAGGCCACATCCATTCAGATCTGGTCCTGATCTGGGAAGGGTGTTACATCCTTCACTGTGTTGTCATTTCTCTTGTGACAGTTGATGACTGTCCACAATTTAATTTTCTGCTTTTTTTCGGGATGCATAGCATCAGGGCAATCTGTGGGACACTTTTCATTACCCACTAGCCCGTAGTAGTGTATAGTTGGATTTTATCTGACAGTTGCTGCTTCAGAGCATTTGCACAGTATGGAAGGTGGTAAGCATATTGCTTACTTTCATCAATGAGCAGGATCTTGTGATTCACCTCCCACAGTGGGGGGAGTGCATGTTTCACTCCTCCCAGTTGACTCTTGTATTTCTGGAACCATTGGTTTCTTAGGTGGGGTATATTCTCCTCACATAGCTTTTGACTGTGAGATACAGTCATTTTTCATTCAAATTTTTTAATTTTGCAGTTTTTATACTACATTGCATGGTTTTTGTACTACTTCCCCTCCCCTCTTTGAGCCCTAATGAGGTGTTGATATCATTGTAGGGTGCAAAAGTCAGTGGGAGTTTGGGGTGGTGCTAGGGTGGTGGGTGCAAATTTTGACCTGCACATGCCTCTATAGGACTCACCAGTCATGCATGTGGTGATGGGTCAGATGGGCCAATTGGCAGTACATCATCTCCAGTGGGGGTGGGATAAGCAGAAGCATCTGGTGATGGTGGCTTCAACAATGTCAGAAAGAAAATATGCTCATATATATCTTGCTAATTCAGACTCCTATGAGGCATCTACATTGAGGACTCAACTAGTACTGGATGAGAATTCATCCAGAAGGGGGACAGTAGTGCCCCCCACAATCTATGAGTTAGATGTGAAGTTGACAATTGCATGGTGTTGTCATAGGAAGGGTATTTCCAGGATACAATCATAGTGATTGATATTGGCTATATCAAAATAGATGTGGGCAGTAAATCCACCAATGACAATAGAAGATTCACCCCCATGGGTGATCTTCAAGTGGCTGCCTATGTAGCCCAGCTGCAGCATGAGCTGTTGCATAAAAGGATAAACCTCCATCCAAGTGACCTTCAAGAATGCAGGGCTCAAGAAATTGCTAGTACTACCAGTGTCAATTATCATGTATGCCAGACACCTGTTAATGGTGATCTGGGCTGTTACACATATATGTAGCACTAGAGCAATTATTGGTCATATACTGGAGTTATCCCCAGTTTATTTCCCCTATTGCACTCTGGCATGCTACATTGAGTGTGGCCAGCCACACCTGTGTGAGATCCAGTGGTCCATTCTGTGGAATGGATGATCATCAACCCATGTGTGGTTTTAACCACTAGATTATCTGGATACATTCTGATCCAGAGGGGGGATTGCTCTATAAGCTCCTCAATGATTATATCATATAATGTGGTGACCTCTCACCTGGTAAATGAGGTGTGTGGGCAAGCCCATACTGCCTCATATCTGAGGTTCTGAGTGAGAAACACTTGGTATCCCTCAAAGATGCCAATTTTTTTTGCAAGTTCAGCCCTCACTGTATGGACATGGTTGATATCAAGGCCATGCCCTGTCATCTGTGTGTGATCACACTCATCCCAGCCTCTGTTGTATTTCTGTCAAGCATGCTCAGATGGGTACAACTGGGCTATGCTCAGTGAGGGATCTCCCTCATTAATATCAGCTGTAATGTGGGCAATTCATCACTGGCACTTGAGGCAGTCACTGACTTCATGGATCACCCCATATAGTGACCTCAAAAACTCTTTCCATGTTAGTCTTTAATATGGTGTATGGAATATATTACCAAAGGTTATGGGAATTTTGCTTAGCTTTGGTGGAGTCATAAATAGTACATACTCTTGGCTACATAATTGCTCCCAGGGTCATGTTCATTTGGCTTACATGTGGTGGAGATGTGATTCATTTAAAACAGTAATACCATAGAAAGGATTTTTGAGCTTTTGAATTATAATAGGTATTTGGATATTATCAGTACTTGGTATAGCCTCCTTTTGCTTTAAGCACTGCCTGAACCCTTCTAGGCATGCTTTCAATCAGTTTTTGACACTCCCCAGGTGCTATATCCCACCACTCTGTCTCAGTTCTTTCCCATAACTCATGAATTCCAGTAGAAGGGTTTTCATTCCCTGCAAGTCTTCTTTTGAGATAACCCCAGAGGTGTTCAATAGGGTTCAGGTCAGGAGACTGTGTAGGCCAAACCATAGTCCTGAATTCTTGCTCCTCTAGCCAGTTCTTGACCTTTTTGCAAGTATGCTTGGGGTCATTGTTCTGCTGAAAGATAATGTCAGAAGGATTGAGCCTATAGTTCTGCAAGGTATTCAGCAGATCCTCCTTCAAGATTTGAAGGTAAAGATCTCCATCCATCCATCCATCCATCAATCTTGGTAGCATAGTCAACTCCCTGCCAAGTCATACACCCCCATATCATTAAAGAACCACCTCCAAAATTGAGGGTTCCATCTACTAGCCTATCACTAAGCTCCTCACCTGCTGTTTTCCAAGCCCATTTATGCCCATCTGAACCCAGGTGATTGATTTTGGTTTCATTAGACCATACTACTCTTTTCTAATCCTCTATAGTCCAGTCCTTGTGAGCATAGGCAAAATCTAAGCAAGCCTTGCAATGTCTGGTAGAATGAAAAGGACATTTGGACTTGACTATAGCCTTTATACCAGCTTTCTTCAAGTGGAGATGAACAGTACTAGTAGAGAGGGGTTGGTTAATGATGTTAGTAAAAGCTTTGGCCACTTGGACAGCATTTTCAGCTTTGCCAGAGCTAATAAGATATTGGGCATGATGAATATTGGTAGAGGAAAGCTTGGAAGGACAACCTCCAATAGCTTTGGGAAGAGCTGAACACTCTTTGGAGCAAAGTTTGGATATAGCAGAAGAGCCAATACCAGTTCTCTTGGCAATAGCTTCACCAGAGTGGCCAGCATCAAGCAAGGAGAAGATAGTGCTTTGTTGAGTAAAAGAAAAAGATCTGACCATGATGGTGATTGAGAATTAAGAAGTGTGTGAACTTTTTTAAAATCAGACATACTATTTACATGTATATATTTGTTTGTACCAACAAACAATGGCAACTATTCTATGATTTAACTGAGATCCCAGCCATTGATCCAAAAGCTCAAAAACTCTTTCCATAATACATATTACTATTTTAAATGAATCATATCTCTACCACATGTAAGCCAAATCACATGACCCTGGGAGCAATTATGTAGCCAAGAGTATGTACTACAGTGACCTCCAAAACTATTGCAATGTTTGGTGAATTTTCATTGTCTAAGATATAGAGTATGACAGTATGGGAATCATGCTTAGTCATAGTGGGACTAAATATAGTGCATGCTCTTGGCTACATGATTGCTCCATAGATCATGTGATTTGACTCAGTGGCTGGGAAGATATGCTAATTTCAAAACAGCAGTACCATTGCAATAGTTTTGCATCTTTTATAAAAAATATGAAATATCATTGAAATCACATGATAATTTGGTAATGTTTGGTTATACAAACAAAGATAAACATATAAATATTATGTCTGAGTTTGAAATAGTTCTCACACAGCTTTATTCCCAATCACATCATCATGAGATCCATTTCTCTTACTCAATAGAATACCATTCTCTCTATGCTTGATGCTGGTCACTCTTTTTCAGCCATTGCATCTGCAACTCATCTCCATGCTTCTACCATCTCCAGACTTCACTCCAAGGAGCATTCTGAGCTTCAGAAATCTATTGGAGGTTGTCCATTCAAGCTTTCCTCTGCTAATATTCACTATAATATTTGTCTTATTTTTTCTGGAAAGGCAGAGAATGCTGTTCAGGTGACCAAGGCTCTTACCAATATTTTTAATACATCTCCCACCACCACCACAGTATGCTGGTGCTTGAAAAAGGCTGGTATGAAGGCTGTGATCAAGTCAAAATGCCCTCTTCTTTTAGCAAAGCATGTCTGGATTTTGCCTATGCTCATAAGGATTGGACTATGAAGGATTGGAAGAAGGTGATATGGTTTGATAAAACTAAAATTAACTGCCTAGGGTCAGATGGGCACAAATGGGTGTGGAAAAAGGTAGGTGAAAGGCTTAGTAATAGGGTGATGTAAGAAACAGTCAAGTTTGAAGGTGGTTCCTTGATGATGTGGGGCTGTATAACTTGGAAGGGAGTTGGCTATGCTGCCAAGATTGATGGGAGGATAGATGGAGACATTTACCTTCAAATTTTGAAGGATGAACTTCTGAATACCTTGGAATATTATGGTCTTAATCCTTCTGACATCATCTTTCAGTAGGACAATGATCCTAAGCATATCTGCAGAAAGGTCAAGGAGTAGCTGGAAGAGCAGGATTTCAGAACTATGATATGGCCTGCACAGTCTTCTGACCTAAACCCCATTGAACATTTGT
>JBBPMX010000683.1:0-10448 GCA_038090515.1 Pulveroboletus cf. viridisquamosus
TCAAACATGTTAACTATCGAGTCGTACCCGCCTGAAGCGAGGTATCTGTGAGTTAAAGTTCAACTCCCTGGTTACATAACAAATGCGTAGGATGAATTAACCTTCCTCGAGGATCAAGGGCCACCGCAACGCAACCACCGACGTGAGCGGCTGGGCTCTCTCATAGTGTCAATGATGGATAATCCATTATGTGGAGTGTGTGCTCAGAATGATGCGTCAAGATAATCCCATCTCCAACATGGTTAAACATGGCAGTCGATGCAACAATAGTCTGGAAGTTGTGTTATGAGAGATGGAAGTTTCGGATGGAAAAGTAATGCTTACTCCATCTTTATCTGAAATTTGCCACACATCCTTGGACGACTCATTGTCTTTCCCGTATGTTAGGAAGAACAACTGATGTCCTGCAGATGTATATAAGAGAGATTTCCCGTCTGGTGCATAATTCGTCTGTACTGGTGATACTTTCAACTGCATCTGTTGCACGTAGCGACTTTCTTGAATCAAGCCATCAGGGTGAAGATTAAAATGAGTTGATTTCCTCACGTCACGCGTCCCAGAAAACAATCCGCCTGTCCTTCTGACTGGACGTACAGAATAACTCTGGATGGGTTGGATTCCAAGATACGTAATCAACGTCGTCAGAGTGCCCCCCGGAGAAATGGGTTGCGGCTCTGTACTCCATCTGAGTTTGGTCTGAACAAAATATTATATATTACACAACGCGCATACACTCACGCTTGTCTCTGGGGCCCACACTCGAGTGGCCTTGTCGATGCCCACCGCCGCAAGACGTTTACCATCACAGCTCCACGCAACATGGGTCATAGCCTGTGGGGAAGGTATTCGGAGGTCGCGCGATTTATGCGCGGGGAAGTTTTGTGCCTGTAGGAAAGCGGAGTAGGACGCATGCCGGTTGATGATGAGACTAGGCGAACATGGAGACCCCTTGCTGCAAAAGTTACGTGGAACGGAGGAGAAGGTGGACGCTGTGGCGTTTGTACATCTTCATCATTGCCAATGGTAGAGGGTAAGATAGACATCGGAGGACGCGATGCAGTGGGAGGCTGGTAAAGTTATATGCAGCATGGTGCTGAGTCAGCAGATGTAAAGGCCCTCTCTTGACCTCTTCACCTTGGGCAAATCCTTATAATGATCCGTCAACCAGCCCGTTCAGACAGCACAAAAGTAATCGAAACCAAAGCTTCAGTTAAAATATCCTTTATCGCTTTCACTGGGGACGGAAAGAAACTATTGGCTGGTGGTCTTGGGGCAGGGGGGCTGCTTTGGCGATGGTGGGTAGATGATGGACACGAGGATGGTGAGCCCATTCAAACTGGAGGGGGGAAAATCCTCAGTGCTGCATGGTCACCGGATCGCACACAGTTGGTGGCTGGGCTCTGTAATAACGAGATGAACGTCGCCGTGTTGGACGCACAGACTTACAAATGGGTTCTGGACGTTGAGGGACACACAAGGCCGGTATTATCTGTTGATATCTCCCCCGATGGGACAAAATTTACAACAGGCTCGCTTGACACTGTCGTCTTCATCTGGAGCTTGGCGACCGGTGAAAGACTCGTCGGACCACTCAAGCATGACAATGGGGTGTTTGCAGTGCGATTCTCTCCAGATGGTGACTGCCTCGCCACTGCGGTCTACTCTAGGTCTATCCAGATCTATGGCTGCGATAATGGTGAGAGGCTGCTGGACATCCCGTTCAAGGTCACCTCGTACTCGTGTCTCGCCTGGGTGGCTGATGGCGAACAACTCTTGGCCGTCTCGCGTGGCCAAGCTGGGTGTTTCGACATTTGTTTAGGGGGGCGATTGGTCAGTGAATTGGCTATTCCATGCCCTTTGTCTGTGGTGCCAGTGTACAACCAAAATTTTGTTGTCATCCATACGTCCAGGGCACTATCTTTTTGGGACGCCTCTACGTGTGCATGGATCAGGAAGGTTATAGAGAATAGAGGTAGTATGTGGACCAATATTGCTCTCTCTCCCAGTGGCACCCGCATCGCAATCATAGATGCACACGGGACAATCACCTTGCAGAGCCTGCATGGTCTCCTTCCAGCCTCATACCTCCAAAAACAAAGAGGTGACTCATGTTCTGTCATCTATTCCTCGCCTTGTTTAACTCCTTCGTTTATTGTCCAAAGTGATACTGGAGCTGCCACTCATGAGTATTGGTGATCAAACATTCAAATCATGGATGGAAGGTGACATGACTTGTGTCGAAGAACTCTTGATGGAAGATATTCAGCATCCCTCTGATCCGTCTTACCGTGCGCATGCCCTTGCTCACCGTGCTCTCACAAGGACGTGTTTGAAACAGTGGAGCATGGCTATCGACGATGCGAAAATGGTAATCGTCTCTTGTTTATTGTTCCCCCGCCCATGCTGATTTTGTAAACCCAGTCTGTCGGGACACAGAGATCCATCATTGGTTACATTGCAAGTGCAATAGCGCATGTCGGAAATGGGGAACACGAGTTGGCCATTCGCGTATTTGACCTCGTGTTCAGTGAAAATATCCCCACTGAGAACAGGTTTCTTCTGTTGATCAAGGTTTGCACTCGTTATCCTCATTGTCGCTTGTGCAGATCACTCTTTTAACTCAGGCGATCATTATGTTCGAATGCGGAAAACACGATGATGCCATCGCACGCATAGACGACTTAATTGATATAGCAGATGACAAGTCGCTATATCTATATGTCATTGTCCGAGTATGTCAATGTGATGAGCGGTAGCAAGCATGGCTGAATCGGTACACAGGCTCAAATATTCCTCCTACTTGGAGGCATGCCTTGGAAAAAAGAGGAGTACGAACGAACGACGGGTTTACTCATGCGCGCCCAGGAAGCTATCCCATCGGAGAAGAGTCCTTATCTCGCAGTCATCTCGCTTGTATGTTATTCTTTCTGACCCCTTCTATGAGTTTATTAACACTATGAAAGATTTTCGGATGGAACCCTGACGGACTCGCTTCTGCCATTCAGGTACAACTCCAAGAGTGGATCAAGCAGTTGGCGGAGAAGGGTGATTCAGCATTGATGTCCAACAATCCAAAAGGAGCAGTTGATCTATACTCTATCGCGATATCCCTGGACTCATCGAAACATGTGGACCTCCTTGTGCAACGAAGTGAAGCCCTGGCAAGACTGGAGTTATGGGAAGATGCATTGAAGGACGCAGACAAGGTATGGTTTTCTTCCTGATCTTGTCTGACGATGCTGAAGTTTACCGACCCAGGTGATCAAGGCTGACCCTATGAGCCTGCAGGGATATGAGAGAAGACACGCGGCGCTGCACGGTTCGCAGCGCTATGATGAAGCAATCGATACCCTCACTCAGATGCTTTCTCTCATCCCGGACTCCCCTGATCCAGACACCCGTCGTAAGTGCTTACTTCTCGATCGTATATATCATCGTGACGTGTTTGCACACAACTAGGAACGAAATATCTCTCACCTGCCCAGTCGGAGAAGGCCATCGAGAGCTCTGTTCGCGAAGTTTCCAAAGTATGCCTGCTCATCCTCATTGACGTCCAGAGCGGTTGTCTGTGCGACAGTATGAAACGTTTGCATATATTCAAGTCGGAACTGCCATTCAAACAACTGGTTTCATCTATGACCTGACAGTTTGACAATAGACAGATCCAGCTGGTGGTCGGCAAATACTTCCAATACGTGACATTCTCGCATGTTTGGCAAGGGCAAGAGCCATCATTCCAGGACGTCACCTCGGTCAGCTCAATCTGGAAACTGGATTCATCACCTCTGAACAAAAAGCTGCAAAAGTTCTGCAAGGTGGTTCGCAGTAATGGATATCGGTGGGCATGAAGTGACATGTGTTGCATCGATAAGATGATCAGCACAGTGTTGAACCAGTCGCTCACGATGATGTACAAGTGGTACGAAGCATCAGCAGCGACGTATGTCCTTCTTGTCGATGTGGATTCTCCATCCGCCATTGGGGATCTCACAGAGAGTGTCTGGATGTTGCGCGCATGGACAGCACAAGAGCTTCTGGCATCAAAGGTGGTCCGATTCTATGATCGCAATTGGAAACCATATCTTGACAATGCCGGATCCAACCACAAGGAATCGTGAGAAATAATGGAGGAGCTCGCGAATGCCATCGGGATCTCTCGCGAAGCCATCACCACGTTCAATCCTGACAATCTGTCCACCCAGCAGAAACTCCGACTTGCCTCGACGTGGAACGCGACAGTGGACGAAGACGTCGCATACTCATTGATTGGTATATTCAGAAGCGACATTCGCCCTCACTATGGAGAAGGAGATGCAGCACTGGGTCATCTGCTCGAGGAGATCGTGGCCCGTACAGGCAATGTAACAGTGCTTGCATGGACTGGCCAGTCTTCGCGATACGACAGTTGCCTCCCCGCCTCCCTTTCGGTGTATAATTGCACACCATATGCGTTGCCCGCCGTTGGAGATGCCGAAATGGAGACGCACATCGCGGCATTGAGCGGGACGGTCCTTGGAAGCAATGCTGTACAGCTCTATGAGCGGATCATCCGACTACCTGCAGCCCGGTTCGCTAATCACTGGCTATACCTTCCATGCGTCATCTTTCCAATGAAAAAGTTCTCTGAAATTGGACCTGCAAATGGCGAGGAAAACCATTATCGGGCCCGGGTGTCAGGGACCGGCCATGTGGAATTCAAGACATTGGACAAACTTTCGTTGACGGAGCCGCGGAAGTATATCTTTGTGCATCCATGGATTCGTGATCTCCGGGATCCACATGATGTTTTCGGGTATGAAGATACGTCGGAAGAGGATGAGTCCGATGCTGATCTACTAGAGCCCAAGGTGGGGTCGGCTCCACGATCGCGTACTACACGCACTGCCGGAATGGACGATGTCACCTGAGCATCACGTCTACTCGTTCGGCTGCAACAGCCATTCCATGCTCTGTTGCTCGAGCAACAACCGGATGGAGAATTCAAGCGGGTGGCTGCTGAGCACGAGATCATTGTGCAAGGACTCGAACGCTATGCCAGGGATATTTATATAGAAGTCGTGGAGATATTGTGACAGTGGTCTGGTGGAATTCTTTCACTTGTGTCATCGTCCCGTCGTGGATGGTTATCGCTTTGCTTTCTTGTGGTCTTTTCGCTGTCGTGTTCCACTCAGCTCAGTCATGTAATCACTAATGTTTAGCAGCTTCCTCATTGTCTATCTCATGTCTTTTTGTCGACCATACCCCGCCAACGCCATCAGTACGCCTGTGGATGTTCAGTTTGACATTAGCAAAGCGTCGCTGAAGATCAAGATTCGTGTTACCCCGGAGGATGTACCAGAGACAGAGGGACGAAGAAGCAGAGGGGGTTGGCTCGGACAAGGGCGAGGGATGTAGGAATGGAAGCATTGATCGATGCTTGATTTCCGTGGATACATTTTGCATACATCTAAAGTAACTAGACGGACCGCACGTCATCGAGTACATCATGCATTCATCTGGTATGTCACATACTAACCCTATCGTTGGGTGGGTCGTCGGCTGCCTGGAACACGTTCTTCTGTGCAAGATATGATGCTATGTCAACTTGAAGAAACCGGTGACCAATGTTCATATGGGCGACTCGGCGTGGTGTGCGTGCATGTGCGTGTGGATTGAATGGGCTCAGTCAATGCATCCCATCTCCGATACATAACCCACAGCACATCCATGCAGGAAACCTAAGCGAGAACCTCAGGCTGACACGCACCCCCCTGTCTGATTCTCGCTGGTATCATCCGCCATGAGTGCGAGCATGGATAGAGGAAAGGAATACAGACCGTTATGGGGACCTCCCTGACGGAGGACCGAGGTGCGTTATTCACTCGTGCCTGATGGAAAACGAAGCATGAACAAAGAATGCATGAAATGAGAAAAAGGCGTACCCTGCCTGCTCCTGTTGGATTAGCAGTGCCTTGTCCACTGCCAGATGCACCCGCGTTCGGATCATCGTGGGCAGTTGCTTCAGTATGTGGCGGATGCTGGAACGTCTGATGAGCGCTTGGACACAAATGCGAGAAAAAACACACGGCTGGGTCTTCAACAGGTTTTCTGCTGCCGAGGGAAGCCTGCTCCCGCTCTCGACGCTCCTGCTCTCGTCGCTTCAGCTGGGCAGCAGGATTAAACTGTGCAATGTCGCATGAGCTCCGAGACACACACTCGAGAAACAACAAACCTGAAATCTCTTCCCAGTGGCAGTGCGCTATGTCCAAACGTAAGCATACCCCACCGAGTGTTCTATCAAGCAAGCAAGCTCACTGGGTTGACTTGGGCCGCGGCCATCCACGAGGGACCCTCGCTTGGGACATGGACTCTTGCGGGAGAGGATGGGTGCGAATGATGATCAGCAGCGGGACGCGACTTTCTGTGAAGCCGACTGAGCTCAAGCGATGGGATGTTCTCGCGACCTTTCTTGATCCATCCTGGTAGTAGCCCTCTGAAATTTGGACTATGATGAGATGACGCGCTAGTATTGACATTGTTTTCTGGCCGTGCGTCATCCTCGTGGGGGCGTGGAGGAGACACCGGGGATGGTGGCTGTAGCAGCGTCAGGATAGAAGCGAGAAGAGAAAATAGCAATCACTAACTTCGTCATAATTGAACTCCAGCGCAGGTGCATTCAATGGTATATCAATCTACATGGCTGTGAAAACTCTGTTTGAGAGTGAATGGGTCCATAAATACCTCGAGACTGCCATTAGTATCTTCACCGTGGGTCTTGGATGTGACCAGGTCGGATTGCCGAGGTTCTTCCTGGTGTACATGCGTGATGAAGGCGTCAGCGCAGCCCGTTTCAATAGCAGAATGACCAAATCCTACCGAGTGAGGCGGATGGTTGTCATGGTCTCCCGAGGTCGAATGTTGCTCATCTCGCTGTCCTCCATGGGTAGCCAATATCCCAATAACAATCACAAACGACCTACCTGGAATGGACCATATTCATCTGGCAGAATATGGCTGAGATTGCGCACTGCGACTTTCCCATCGTGTTGTCCAGTCGCCAGGTAGCTGTTATCCAGGGAGATGGCAGTTGATGTCGCAGAGTATTCCACTTCGATAGGAGGGACAATAGGAGATAGAGTAGATGTGTCCAAGAGGAAAATGGAAGATGGTGCGCGTACAGCAATGAATTTTCCATTACTTGCGAGAGCGATGGACCGGACATCTTTGTGAGTCTGCAACTTGGCAATCTCGGACCCACTGGAGGCATCGAAGCAGATAACCTCCTCGTTTGATGTAACAAAAATCTGCGATCCGTCGCTGGACCATGCAAGCGGAGTGATCGGATAAGAATTGGATGGGTCGATGTGGATGGTGGCAAGTTGGTCGCCAATGCGGCTGTCAAAGATGCACATGGACCTGTCCGTGTAGGCAGTTGCTATGCGCTCGCCGTTGGGCGAGAACTTGATTCCATGGACCCAATCGTTATGTCCAAGTGGGCCAACCAGTCGTTTCCCTGTCTGAATGTCCCACACGCTTGCCGTGTTGTCACCCATTCCGGTCCCAGTCGCAAACCTCATCGAGTCGGGAGCGATGTCGACCG
Organism: Pulveroboletus cf. viridisquamosus; assembly: GCA_038090515.1. Taxonomy (NCBI): domain Eukaryota; kingdom Fungi; phylum Basidiomycota; class Agaricomycetes; order Boletales; family Boletaceae; genus Pulveroboletus; species Pulveroboletus cf. viridisquamosus. The sequence continues at coordinate 7,580 of JBBPMX010000683.1, forward strand.
AAATCACCCACTTTCCGCTCTCCACCTCGACAATCTTCTCGCGCATTTCTTTGTCCCATACACTCGCTCCTGAGCCCTTGGTCCCACAGACGATCCGTTTATGGTCGCTGGACACAGAAATGGCCTTTGGCTCTGTTATTGGTTGTGTTCCGACCTGCTGGCCGTCCTTGAGTCGCCATCGATGAACTGTATCCGAACTGCAACCCAAAAGATGTTCTCCGTCAGAGTGGAATGCAATCCCCCACACTCGGCTGGAGAGACCTGTGTCCAGTAGCATTACCGGGTCTTATTGAGTGGTAAGTGTTCAATGTGATCACTTCTTAGAGCGGCTGCGACGCACCAGTGTTCATTGATGACATCTTCCAGGACACAGTCGTTTGGCTTTGAGGAGCGGGAGAACAAATTGTGCCTGCGCAATGTTGCGTTGCAAACAAGTTTTCTCATTCTTAATATGGGTTTCCCTTGCCAATTCTTACTCGTGTCCCAGCTAGGTCACCTCAAAGTTCTGATGAGGAGGCACGCAATCAGCATCAATAAGCTTTTCCCAGTTGTCAGGCCCCAGACCTCCGACTCGAGCTGGAAGTGCCTGCTATATACGAGCTATGGACTTGGTTCATGTGAGTGTAGTACGCAATATTGTCCATGGGATGAAAGGCAACTGTACGTCGGCTCACCACATTTATGCTTAAACACACAGGGATATGTGGAACAACTAGCATCCGTACCTGTAGACATTGTGCAGGCCCGACACCGTAGGTGTATGCATGTCTTTTTTGATCTATGACCGCAGGACTCGGTTCACAACGAGTGCCCGGCTCGCATTGCCCCAACTTGCTGCATACCATATAAACAGTATGCTTCCGCTGACTCTGCGTCTTGTGGGCGCCCAAGGATACTCATGCTAGATAGTGACCTCACCGCCATCAAATTGATCAGCATGTCCGACGGCGGTCATTCCTAATCGTTTGCTAGCGCCTCTTGGGATCGGGTATGTGGTATGTCTCGTATCCAAGGGAATAATTTTACCTCGCAGCACATGGATTCTTCTCAAAGGGTTGAGAAACGTTGGTTTCAGTTGCTGTTCCCTGAACGGTGTTCAGGGTATGGCGCTTATTCAGTCGGGATCGAGTTTCCCATAACTGACAACACCAAGAAAGGTACCGCTCACACACGACGCGTGGTTTACGATGGGTTCTCTTCCCGATGCCATCATCCCGAAAAGCATGGAGGTACTTGACGAGCTTGCAGTGGAGCATTTACAGATCGGACAGTTGAGCTCGTCAAAAAGTGAGGAGAAACACTTCTTTTGGCCGCAGTCCCTTGACTGGGCGTTTGCAGGACCAAAATAAGTTTTCGGTCGCTGAGGACGTGCGGAAACACACGTCATCGGTCAGTTGCTGTGCCAAACAGTCGTACGGACAACAAGGCCACATCGCTCACTGATCTCCCACGAATTCATGTAGGGACTCTGGACGAACGAGACTGCATGCCCGGGTGAATGCGTGGAGGAAGGAAAAGTGATGTGGAATCAGGTTTATTAGGAACGCATATGACAGCGGAGAACAAGAATGTCACCCTCACCCGTGCGGTTCTACGTCCACCAGAGTCGCTTCATGCACAAGGGACAAAGGGACTTTGACATTATTGTTACCCCCCGTCATGTGGATGTTCCTTGTCTCGCTCATTGTGCCGCCAGGTGATCCTTGTCAACCCAGTGAGTCGGGATGATCAACTCTTTGATCAGTGTATTGTCTTTCTTCCTCGGTCCCGTCTGATCATGTGCGACGATCTGACTTATTTTTATATATATCATAACCCATTGCCTATCGTATCCGTATCAATGCACGAGCACTCACCCCGCGTGCACGTGTTATTGTCACAATCTGGTTTAACGGTCTGTCGCATGGCAAACCCGTGGTCAATCCACACGACGACTGAACATGGAACTCACGTGCACGGATTTGAACGGAATCCGCTTCATCAACGCATCTCACTACCCACACTCGAGTCACAGCACATCCACATAGCCAGCGTCAATGAAAAGTTGACATTGACGGTCGTCCTGCCTGATTCTCCCTGATATGATCGTGAGTCCGACAATACAAATGTAAGTAGTGTATGCGCACCGTTAGAAGGACCCCTCTGCCAGAGAGTGGAGCCGTATTGTTTGTTTGTTGCGCCTAATAGCAGATGAGCCGCTAAGATGATACGGAAGGGAGAGAAGAAAAAACGTACCGCGTCTGCGCCTGTCAGATGCATGGGGCCCTGTCCACTACCGGATGCGCCTATGTTTGGATCGCTGCGGTGAGCAGACTTGTCATGCAATCTATACTGCAGCATCTGATGAATATCTGCAAACAAGTTAAGGGAACGACAAACCCTTGGTCTTCCAGTGGCAGTTCGCTGTCATGATGTCATGTCAAGTGTGTTACGTCTGGTCGTTAATCGAGAGAGAATACTCACTGCTTTGCGTTTATCTGCGGCCATCTGCGAAGGACCCTGATTTGGGGCATCCACTCTCACCAGTGATGGAGAACGTGAGCAACGATCGGAGAGCCGATGTGGCCTTCTGGAGACATTGTCGAGCTCATGCGGTCCTGACTCCCTGTTATTCTTCCATGTCCATGTCGCTGCAACCTCTTCAGAATCGGACTGGGCTGAAACAATTTGACAGTATTTGTATTGCGATCTGGACATGCATCAGTCTCGTGGAAATGAGCAGAAGATGCCGGGAGTGGTGGCTACAGTAGCGTCAGGTCAAAAGTCAAAGGAGAATACGGCGGTTGCCAACCTCATCATAATTAAACTCGAGAGCGGCCGTCGGCAGAGCAGTCCAGCAATCGTGAGAGCTTGGCCTAAGTACGAAGAG
>JBBPMX010000684.1:0-10440 GCA_038090515.1 Pulveroboletus cf. viridisquamosus
TTAGCCACTGAGCTCCTACAGAGCCAAGCCAACCATTTTCAAGAGGTTATGAGCCCTACTTGTGCTCAATAGCCAAGTGAATTCACTCAAAATGGAGTTCTTCAACTGCTCTATTGAACTCTCCCACAATGGCAGCAATTGGACGGAGTGGTGTGCAGCCACCATGGAAGCCCTAGATGTCCATGGACTGCATGAATACCTTTTCGGGCCAGTAGTATTGTAGAACTGATATTTAGTTAGTCGCTGAGGACAGATTACATAATCAAAATGCGGACATTACAGAGTTACTTACTCCGTCGCACCTCAGTCCAGTACCTTTACTGAAGACTGAGGTGAGACATTCGAGACTAGCTACACACTCTTTTAACTCACTAATTCTTCTTAAAATAACTTGTCCACTCATTAAATTGGTTAATACATATATAGTCCAGTACCTTTACTGAAGACTGAGAATAACTTGTCCACTCATTAGCCAACACCCAACCTCGGAACAAAAAGTAGCACACTCAGACAGGCAATCCCAAGCCCTCACAAAGTGGATTTTCACTTCCACAATCCCAGATTCCATTCTCATAGGCATGCTCTCATTCGAGAAAGTACATGATTGCTATGAATACCTAACTACTCAATTCGGAAAGCCTACCCTACCTTATGAGGAAGTGTGCACAGCTGCCAAAACAGCATGCAAGGATGAAAAGGCTACCAAAAGGTTAGAAGAGGCTGATAGAACTACCAAGAAGGTTGATGAGACCATCGACATGATAAGTGCAACAAGCGCTGCACCAGCAGTGCTGACTGACACACCAATTTCCCTGCGAGAACCACTGCTGACACAGTGGACCAGCTGAGATGTCAAAAAGACCAAAATGCCAAAGAAAGTCAAAACAGTGGATATATTTGAAGAAAGTGTTGGAGGTGGTCGCCATATTGGAAACCTGAAAAGAAAAAAGGTGAACTATAGTCAAAATGGCTTGATTTGTGCTGTTGAGAAGAGCACTGAAAAGACCGACCAACCTACTACAGAGTTTGATGAAAACAGTCAGCACACCTCGAAAATGAACAGTAACTCACCCATGTGTCACATCTCCAAGATCACCAGATACATTTGGCGAACCTGAAAGTCTGAAAGGCAAACCCTACAGCTTCGAGCTTGAGGGAGGGAGCTGGAGGCATGCAAGCTGCAAAGCTGTGGGCACTGTGTCTGAAGCAGATATCTCACCAGCATCAGGAATAGCTGAGGATGCTGGATATAGCCTGAAGAAGATAGAGCGCACATTGAAACATCAGTGCACAAGGTCAAAGTGAAAGGTCGAGAGAAACTCACCTGAAGCAGCTCAAGATGAGCAACCCAACCGAGCCAATGAAATGGCTACATTGAACAAGGTCTGTTTATACCTACAGCACCCAGTTAGCAGGTGGAATGAGCATATCGTGTGAGTGAATGTGCAAGGTGGCGAGATGGGTGCAGAGGCCAAGATGGCCATGTTGGATGAGGCCACGAAGGCACTGGATGACAATGGTGATGAAATTCGTTGACCCAGGCAGCCACCTGAGCTGCCCGACAAATTCTGCAAAAGCAAAGACCCACTATTTGCACCCCAGAGCTTTGAGCTTGAGAGGGGGAAGTGGATGACTGCAACCTGCAAAGCTCTGGTGAGCAGAGCAAGTGGAATGGTCAGTGGAACGTACCATAGTGTACATGATGAGTGTGAGAAGCCCAAGGTGACTCGAGAAGCTTCAAGTGAGAGGGAGAGAGTAACCATGAGATGAAATAGCTGATCGATAGCGAAAGCTAGAGGAGATGATCAGCACACCTCGACAGACACAGGAGACTCACTTGAGCATCTCCCTGACTCTCCCATTCCACCCGAACCATCCAATGAACCCACGCAGCAAGCTGAAAAGTCCCTGAATGTTGAGCTCAAGGAAGGGAGATCAGTACTGGTAAGCAACAATGTCAGACTTACCAGCAGCACAACACCCACTCAAAGAGTGTCTAAAGGTGTTGAGGGAGCTGTGAACAAGTTGGTGAGAGCCGCACAACGAGGCCATGAGTCCCTGACCACAAAGCTTAAAAGAGGGCAATTAGACCTGGTGAGCAGCGACATCAGACAACCCCACAATATGATGAACACATCGAGGGCATCAGCCTGCACCGAGGATGTTGAGAGAAAGACTAGGAAGCTGCAAATGATGTCAGAGCAGCAGCATGTCGATGCGAAGAGAATAGACTCACCAAGTAGGCTTGTAGAGCTGAAACCCACAAATGATCTGGCAGGTGAGATGAACCAGTCAATGCCCACCAGATGTATTGAAGGTGATGCTGACAAGCCAAAGGAACTGCTGGAATGGTCAGTAGGTGAGAACATCGATGAAAACAGGTCAAGTGCACCTAATAGATCTAAGGACACAAAACGCACCATATACAATCCAGGAGATGAGGCGAATGTGCTAAGACATTCACCTGGCAATAAGGAACCCCACAACATGCCGAAGAAGCTGTCAAAAGGGTTAGAACATCATTGCGAAGGGTTCAAGCACCAGGTTGAAGAGTACTCATCTGAAGAAGCTTGAGACAACCTGAGCAACCTGAGTAGCGATGGAGCAGCTACATCAGATGATTCTACCGGCATGGTAGAAGCCCTCACCAAAGGGAACAATGGTGATGGCCACCCGAGCATGCAATATCGAGATCCAGAGCCAGCAAGGCATTTGGACAAGTTGGGCTGATTGGTGACAGACTTTCACTGATATTCTTCTTTTCCTATCTCTCCGTTATCTTATCTCACTCTTTCACAAACCTTCCAGAACATTCCATGACATCATAGATCTAGACTCTATGTCATCACCAAGCCCATGACTCATCACGACATCATCGATTAGTGAGCATCAGTCAGTGTATTACTCATCCTTCCCACACTTGCCCTAAACTCCTACTATATGTATATAAACCCATAGATATGCTGTACTTATTCCTCACACTTGGTATTCATTGTTTCTTCTGATCTCTACATCGGTCTCAGCTTGATGCTTTGGCTTGTGTCTCTTCAGTTCCTGATATAATACCAAGTGTACTCTAGGCACCATCGTCCTTCATGATCCCGCCCACCTCTCTCAAGCCTGCCTAGGTTGCTGAGCCTTTTGCTCGCCCTAGTTTCCTCACCCCACTCCCACCTTCTGCTGAGCCTTTGGAAGCCCTATTCAGGGGACCATTGGTAGACATGTCACAACCATTCCCCTTACATGTTCTCACGTCAGTGTCACCCGCTCAGGCCATCGTTACTCTCCCCTCACCACACATACCCTTGCCAGTAGCTGCCTCCTTCAGGCATCCTGTTCTCATCCTGTTCTGGTCCCTCCTAGACCCCGAACTCCTTCACCAGGGTTAAGGGTTTCAATCAACCCCAACGATATCCCCTTACCAGCCTTCCTACCTGAAATTGCTGACATTCTCGTCTACCGCCCTCTCACCTTCAAGGCCCACCTAGCCCTCAAATCTCTCAACAACCTCGAAGTCGTTGAACCGATCCGACCATTCACTCTTGCCAACTTCTGCACCATTGACTGCGGTTTCTCCCAGACCAACATTTTCCTCCTAGAGTACTTTGACAGTCTCTAAGGTGTCGTCTCCCCAATCCTCAGACTCCTTCCCTGCAGTTCAGCTAAGAATGTCTGAAGCTTTCCCATCCGGAACTGAGAAGAAGAAGGAAACTAAGCACATTACACACAGCGACCCCCCCACCGTGCTCTTTTACAATAAGGACTCGGAGGGGTTTACATTTGAAGAGAGATACAACAATTGGTTGGGTTGGTACAAGTATGATCTGATCATCCATGGCTGACCTCCCATTCCATTCCCAACATGGCCACCCTTTGCGGTCAAGCCCGCCATCAAGTTGAACAAGAATTACGAGCAGAGCTGCATGCCAAGAAGGCCAAGAAACCTACCTCTCGTAAGGGAAAGAAGCATGCCACCACTCCTCCATCCTCTGATTGGGATGGCTCCTCTTCTGACAATGATGGCCCTGCTCACCCGAGAGGCCGCCATACCCTTCCGCAGGCTGAGGAAATTCCTCATCCTGCTGCCCCCAAGTTGGGCAAATCCTGGGCCCAGAAGCCCCAAATATTCAAAGGCGAAAAGAAGGGATACTCCTCATGGAAGAATTCCCTCTGCACCTACCTCCTTGGGTTTGATGAGAACCCCACTGATAAGCAAAAGATTGTCATCACCTTGGGATTCCTCAGTGGGGGAGAAGCCAATGCCACTCAGAGGTTCGTGAATGCCTATCACGATGAGAGGCTTCCCTATTACCCAGATTCGTTCACCGACCTCCTGGGCCAATTGAACACTAACTTCTTATCTGTCACATGTGCGCAGAAGGCATACGACAAGTTACAAGAACTCTGCCAGGGATGAAATAAGTCTATCAAGGACTTCTTTGTTGAATTCTTCCAATTGGTTTGTGAATCAGACCTTGTTGTCAGCAAGGAGACCGAAAAGTTGCTCTTGCGCCTTGTGCAAAAGGGTGTACATAAGGAAATTGTCACCCTCACCAAGACCTCCAATACTGCCCTTGCATTCTCTCGCTCCCTCAAAGTTTGGGAGAAATACCTTGTGCACACCAAGGCTATGATCCAGCAGAGGAAGGCCTGCGAATTGGGATCTAAACCCCAGACATGGTACCGACCGGGACAAACCTCTTCCTCCAATCCCCGCGCGAACCCCCCTCATCCATCAACACAACAGCCACCTAAGGTCAATCCTAACCAACCAGGGACCTTCAGCAGTCAAGACATCCCAATGGACATCGGCAAGGCCAGAGCTGAAGGACTCTGCTTTAAATGCGGAAAGCCCTGGCCGTGTGCTGACCACCCTCCTTGCCCATGTCACACAATTTGTCACCTCAAATATAAGAGGTGCAAGATCTTTTATGAGAACATGGGGGAGTTAGCAGAGATGATGAAGACCGTTGACAAGAATGAATCAGGTTTTGGAAAGGAGGAGTAGGTACAGGTTGACCCCCTCCTCCTGTAACAGATATGTTGTCTTCTCATTCAGACAATAAATTTGCCATTTTGTCTGTTTCAGAAGTCAATGAGACCCAGGAAACACCTTCTGTGAGTGAGTCATTGCCGGAAGTGCAAATCCTATGTAGGGACCCCCCGCCCCTCAAAGTAAAGCAGGAAAACAAATCCACACCACTCCCCACCAGGGGAAGTCTGGGGGCTGCTGGTTATGACCTTCATGCCTCCTCCAATGCCACCATTCCAGCCTGCGGACAAACCTTGGTTCCCATGGCCTTGTCCATGGAAATCCCAGCTGGACATTATGGTTGTATCACCCCTCGTTTGGGACTCGCTGTCAAATCCTCGATATCCACCAGAGCTGGCATTGTCAACTCCGACTATAGAGGGGAGGTGAAGGTGTTGCTCATCAATAACTCCAACAAGGCATTCAAAGTCAAGAAAGGCGACCACATTGCCCAATTGATTTTGGAGAAAATTTCAACCCCACCCGTCAAAGAAGTCTCAGAGCTCACCAGTAGTACCAGAGACACAAAAGGGTTCAGGTCAACTGGAATTAGACAACTGCGCCATGAAGTCAACACTGTAGACCCATGGTCTGTAGCGTAGATCCAATGACAAGTATATGGCTTTCCACAACGAGTCGTCAATCATCTGCGGTCCTTTGTCCACAACTCCAGGAGGAAGGAAGTGACGAAGGAATTGGTGCACCAATTAGTGACACTCTCCCCTGAACAAGTGAAGATGGTGATCTGAGACCTCCAGAACAAACCTTGTTATGTTAGAGCGTCGACAAGGCGACTTGTCAAGAACTCATTGGAGTTGTCAGCGACCATCACCAAAGACAATGGTGGTACCTTCATCACCAGATGTCTGGTAGGCTCTGGGTGTACCAGTTCCTCCATAGACCACGCTTTTATGGAGAAACATCAAATCCCCATGCACCAACTACCAGTCGCTATGCTGGTATGCAATGCCGACGGATCACTGAATACAGACAGGAAGATTGACAGCTTCATTGTGGTCAACATGAAAATACAAGATCATGAAGAAAAGATCTGCTTAGCGGTCACAGGCCTGAAGTTGGTACTGGTGTTCTTAGGGCATGACTGGCTCAAAATCCATAATCCCACCATCAACTGGCCAAAAGGGGAAGTGAAGTTCTCATGTCATCACGACCACCTCCCTCCATTAGGCACTGTTGAAGAAGATGATGAAGAAGAGTTCCTCACCCATTCGGAAGAAGATCAACTCTTCAAAATCAATCTGGAGTCCTATCGCCAAAACATGTCAACAGAGATAGCGATTAAGGACTTCCAACAAAAGAAGAAGAAGACACTCGAGGAAGTATCCTCTCCCTATGTCCACCAATACACCGATGTCTTCACCAAGGAGAGCTTCAATCAACTCCCCCTGTGAATGCCATGGGACCATGCGATCAAACTCCTACCAGGAGACCATAAGATTGATTGCAAAGTCTACCCCCTGGGACCAGGTGAACAAAAGGAGTTAGATGTGTTTCTCGAGGAGAACCTTAATTCTGGATGAATCCGCCTATCCAAATCCCCGTTTGTGTCAGTGTTCTTCTTTATCAAGAAAAAAGACAGCTGTCTACGACCAGTTCAAGATTACTGGAAGTTGAATGACATCACTATTCAAAACCAATACCCTCTCCCCCTCATCAATGAACTCGTCGACAAGTTGAAGAAAGCCAAGTACTACACCAAGTTCGATGTGAGGTGGGGGTACAACAATGTATGCATGAAAGAGGGCAACAAATGGAAGGCTGCCTTTCAAACTAACTGAGGCCTATTCGAACCCCTCGTCATGTTCTTTGGGCTCATCAATTCATCCACCATGTTCCAAACCATGATGAACTCCCTCTTTCGAGATCTGATCAATCGAGGGGTAGTAGTCATATACATTGACAATATCATGATCTTCACAAAGACACTCGAAGAACATCAGAAGGTCATCGAAGAAGTCCTTTCCATATTATGGAAGGAACACCTCTATCTCTGCTATGACAAATGCGAGTTTGAGATGCAAGAAACTGAGTTCTTGGGGATTATCGTCTCCCAAGAGCAAGTAAAGATGGAGCTGAAGAAAGTCCAAGCCATCAAGGACTGGCCAGTGCCCACCACTCAGAAAGCACTCCGTGGCTTCCTCGGATTCCTCAACTTCTACCAACATTTCATCAAGGATTTTGTGTGAATCGCACGACCCCTGAACACCCTTACATTGGAAAAGGTCAACTTCACATGGACAGACACCTGCCAAGAAGCATTCGTAACCTTAAAAGACACCATATCCTTGGCACTGGCCCTAGCCATGTCTACAGATAACGACCCCTTTTGGATTGAAACAAATGGCTCAGGGGTTGGCCTTGGAGTGGTGCTCTCCCAGAAACACGACAATGTCTGGCATCCCATTGCCTTTATTTCCTGATCACTTAATGATGCCGAATGAAACTACCATGCAGCCAATCTAGAAATGCTCACCATCATGTTCACCCTAAAAGAGTGGCATCAATACCTCCTTGGTGCAGCACATCCCTTCGAAATCCTGACAGATCACAACAACCTTACGTTTTTCTGTCAACCCCAGGATCTATCTCACCACCAAGCCTGATGGCAGTTGACTCTCCAAGAGTATGACTATCATTTTACCCACTGCCCCGGCAAGACTAATCCTGCAGATCCACTGTCCTGGAGGCCAGATTTTGAAAAGGGGGTAAAGAGTGATAATAAACAACAGATATTGCTCCCCAATCACCTCTTCTTGCCCTCCGAAACCTGGACCTTCCACATTTCACCCCATGCAGTCAATGCGCATACCACCAATCCCTCTCTACTGATCAAAACTCTCATCACCAAACTCCAATATAAACAAGAGAAGTTCGCTGTAGAAGGACTAAAGAAACAGAATTCCCCCTGGAAAAAGAAAGAAGGACTACTCTATTGGAGGGGACTCCTTTATGTCCCTAATGACTGAGACCTCCGACTCTGGATCCTCAAGGAAAATCATGACCACCCCTTGGCCAGTCACCCCGGCACTCGACACACGAGAGACTTAATCATAACCAAATACTATTGGCCCTCGATGTGCCAAGAAATCTTCACCTACATCCTTGCTTGTGACTGCTGTCAAAAGGCGAAAACATGAACCCAAGGGAAGGATACCCCTCTTCATCCTAATGAAACCCCGTCAATACCATGGGAGATCATCTCCATCAACATCATCAGCCCCCTACCCCCCTCCAACAGCAAAGACACAATACTTGTGGTAGTGGACCGCCTGTCCAAAATGATGCACCTGTTCCCAATGTTGAGTTCTGTCACGGCCCAAGGAGTAGCCACCATCTTCAAGGATCATATATTCAAACTTCACAGCACTCCCCGTAAAGTAATATCTGACCAAGGCCCAAAGTTCGTGTCCTATTTCATGAAGGACCTATACTCCCTGCTGCGTATTAAAGGAAATCCCTCCACAGCCTATCACCCTCAAACTGACAGTCAAACTGAGAGGCTTAATTCGGAGGTAGAACTATACCTTCACCTATACGTAAACCACCGGCAAACCGACTGGACGGAGTGGCTTCCCTTAGCAGAGTTTGCTCACAACTCCAAAACCTCCAGCTCGATGGGCACTTCACCATTCCTTCTTAACTATGGACAACAGCCACTCATCCATACCAACATACACAGGGAAGTAAAGAATGAGTTGGCTCATATGTTCACAGAAAGGATGAAGGAAATGCATGAACAAGCGCGCATCACCCTTGACTTAGGCTGTGGAGATGAAGAAGTACCACGACCGGTCAGCTCGCAAGTCTCCCAACTATGTTGAGAGAGATCTTGTACTCCTAAAAGGGAAGAATATCAAAACCGATCGTCCATCAAGAAAACTCTCCAATAAACAATACGGCCCCTTCAAGGTTGTCAAAAAAGTTGGACCAGCAGCATACAAACTAGCTCTGGACAAGACTTGGCGAGGTGTATACCCGGTCTTCCACGAGTCACAACTCTGGCCTTACGTGAAATCATCTATACCCGAACAGACCGAAGAGCACCAGCGACCCCCTCCCCTAGTAGTAGCACAAGAAGAGGAGTACGAAGTGGAGAAAATCATCAACTCAAGAACCCGCCATGGGAAGACAGAGTACTTGGTTCATTGGAAGGGTTACCCAACTGAAGAATGAACTTGGGAGCCTGTTTTCAACCTCGCTAACACCCACGCCAAGGTGGAAGCATTCCATAAAGCCAACCCTGACGCCATCTGCTCCCTCCAATTCATCACCTCCAAACCCTGCGACTGCATGTTATGCTCATCCTCCATTACGGCAGTATTCCACAACACCAGGTTCCGAGAATTCACCCACTCCCTTACCTGACTCCTGTCAGAACTCTTCAAGCTGCCCCAACCAGGTGAAGAACCAGTAGTTGAAGGTATTTTGGTCGATCAGGACAACGACCCTTTAAAAGGGGATGATGACAGACTTTCACCAATATTCTTCTTTTCCTATCTCTCTGTTATCTTATCTCACTCTTTCACAAACCTTCCAGAACCTTCCGTGATGTCATAGATCTAGACCCTACGTCATCACCAAGCCCATGACTCATCACGACGTCATTGATTAGTGAGCATCAGTCAGTGTATTACTCATCCTTCCCACACTTGCCCTAAACTCCTACTATATGTATATAAATCCATAGATATGCTGTACTTATTCCTCACACTTGGTATTCATTGTTTCTTCTGATCTTTACATCAGTCTCAGCTTGACACTTTGGCTTGTGTCTCTTCAGTTCCTGATAATTTGGACCTAGCAAGGGCGATTGGGATCATGCAGACGATGGTGCAGGAGTGAAGACGATCTGGAAGAGGCACCAGATGGATGGCACAATGAGTGGAATGTGCTGCAACTTGAAACAAGTCAGAACAAGCCTGCTAGCTGAAGAAGCAGCAGATTAGCACAAACCCCAAAACTGCAAAGAGCCACATACCTGAGCCACCCACACCACTCCACAGTTACCTGCAATGCCCTACCAAGCCCATTAACCCACTGTACCATCGAGGAAAACTAAAATGTGCCTACAAGAATCAGTGAAGCCAAGCTGAGAAGGTGTACTGTTAGAACCAGGGTCTCTGGGAGGTAACTCCGGAACTCCGGAGTTCGAGCAGGACTTGGCTTCACCGTATGTGGTGCGCCCTTGTCACAACTCCAGGGATGTCCTGTAATTTCGAAACAGGTGGAAGAAGTTGGATTGGTCTTGTTGCAAGCAACAAAGGCCGAGGATGGTTCAGAAGAGAGTCTTAGAGACTCAAGGGGGTCAGAGTGAGCTTGGGAGACTGTCCAAGTTGATATTCAAACTGGAGTATCTACTACAAGTGCGGGGACTTTATATACGGGAG
>JBBPMX010000685.1:0-10405 GCA_038090515.1 Pulveroboletus cf. viridisquamosus
GAGTGGAACATAGCAGTAAACAGGCAGGTGGTGATGATTGCTGCCAGACTAGCTGATAGAAAGACAATTGCATATCTGATCAACAGATGCACTAAAATAAAAGCTCAATCAGAATAATGAAAAATGAGATGAATATATCCTTACTTTCTGTCCCAAGATATGGGAATAGGCATGCCCCTGTTCCCATCATAACAGTTGCACTGGATACCAGCACAACAATTTCACGCCCACAGGCAGAAATTGCACTAGCCTGTTGTGTGGTAAAAAAGGCTCCAGCCAAAAGAAGTAAAAATACTAAACCCAAGACAATGCCCAGGCATTGATATGGGGGTGTGGTATGGCACTGCCACAGAGAGATAAAGGGTGAAGCGATAGCAAGTAAAAAGAGTACGAGGAATTGAGCTGCAGCACAACTGATTGGGTAGATTAAGGCACTACCAGATAATGACATAGTGGGATGGGAAGGGCAACAATTGTGAGGTTTTCAGTGGCTAGCAGTGGGCTTAATATATATGCTTGACAGGGGTTCATTACATAATCAGCGTCGAAAGCTCAATCTCAAACTTGGCCGCCCGAATCAATAGGTCTCGAGTCTCAGTCTGGTATGACGATTATAAACCAGATTTTAATATTCACTGCCTGAATCAGCACATCAGTAGGTCTGGACCAGCTGCAGCCTAGACTTTCCAATATGGTGGGTCGAGGTGGCCGAGCTGCGCAGCCCCGACCTGTCATCTCGATCGAGCGGACTAGTCGGGAAATCCGCCAGCTCCATCACCATGCAGTACGTTTTGTCCCCTACTGTGTCTCCATCATTCACCTCCGTGCACTTGCTTTCAGACATTTCCTGGATGGACACGTCCGTCTCTTTGATCACGCGCAACAGTTCGTTCGTAGCGTTCCAGCACGCGAGGCACCCATCCCCTCTGTTTCGTCCCGTCCACAGACGCGTCGATGTTGATCGCGACCTGACAGCTTCGCCAGCCCATCTCTCGCACGTACGCGATACATCGCCATCCTTTCAAACCTTCGCTTAACTCCTCCACACCTCTCCTCTGCCCTCCATTTCGTCTGATCACACCGGCGCCCATCTCCTCACCACATCCTGGAACCACCTCGGGTTCTGGGATGCCACTACCTCCGCAGAAGACAAAGTCGGACCCATGTCCGGCCCGGGTTCCTCTTTCGAACGTACGAAACGGCGGCTGACCATAGGCGCGAAATACGCAAAGACCCCACCACTGTGCTCAAGCGTATGACACGGGTCTCCAAGGTGACCTTTGCGCCTGGTCGAACGAATGGGCATATAGTTGTGGATTTGACTCGATGGTACGGACGTGGGACATCGAGTCGGGTGTATGTGTGAATACGATCGTACGTTTTATCCTTGCGATCCTTATGTGACATCAGTGCGTTTGTCTTACTCTGATTCTCGTTTCCTTATCATTCTTACTGTCTAGACTGCTCCCGAGCGACCATACTCGATCTGACGGACACGCCGTCCTCGCATCCTCTACTGACCGAATCGTCTCCACCTTTGACTTCCATTCGCCCTCGCTCGCGAGTACGGCCGGAACGCTCATACGCCCTGCCATACCATCCTCCAGTCTACTCTGGCGCCGCACCCACCTCTTCACAAGTGTCGATGGCAGCGAAAACGTGCCCTCGCCCTCGATCCCAAGTGCCCCCAAGTTCTCACTGGTGCTTACGACGGGACCGTCCATCTACGGGATCTCAGGAGCGCTGTCGCAAGCATCAAAGTATGTAGCGTGGCGCAAAAGAGATTCTGAGTGTTGATTGGGTAAGGGAGATCGTTGACGTGGGACGAGATATGGTGCGTCAACCAGAGGTCGACTACTGACCGGGACCAAGTGAATCGCTGATGCTGCAGCCAGTCTGATCCTCCAACGGATCGGATTCAAAGAGGGTACGGTGCATACATTCATGTATTTCAGAGAAACAGAGATACGATACGTCGAAAAGGAGCACCGCGAGACACTCACTGATAGACTTGAAATATCAATCACAAGATTCTAGTGGCGTGCCCGAGCAGTCGCCGGGATTTCTGAAGTGGACTATGCGTGCGATACAGCGCATACATGGTAGGCCCTGGAAGGTGTCGTCCGAAGGCACTGTTGGCGATCAATGATGTGGTGGGTGGCATCCACTCGACCGACATCCATGGCAGTGAGCGGCACATATGGGTGTATGCGCATCGGTAAGGCATCATGAATTGAGATTTATTTTCGTACCCGATTTCCCTACAAGACTGTAGTGATGGCGCAGTTTACAAGCCATGTGTATCAGTACGAGGAATGTGTCCTGCTGTCGCGTTGCATCAAAGTGTCGGAAGATCACGCATCTCGGGTGAGAGATACATGACTTGCCTTGCACTGTGGGCCAAACTTGGGGACGGATTACACCAGTCGAGATCACAATGCGACGACGGGATGGTTTCACTCCCTCAATAAATCGTTTTTCATGCTCCGATAGATCGTAGTTGTGGCCCTAGCATGCCCGTCGTCTCCTTATGGGATCGGAGTGCAGAGGGCAGAGTGAGGAAGAGTGTTGCGTGTAGGCACGCGTTGCCTCAGGAGCAGGTCAGTTAGTCTGATACTCGAATCCCGCTATGTTTCGAGTCTTTTGCTCGTTTTTTAACTGTAGGGTTATTTTGTCATCGATGGTCATCGGCCAAGGTCGGATCAACCAGCAAAGTATACCTTACCAGGGGCTGTGCGTCCTTGACACTGCTGTCTCTACACTCTGAGTGTGGCGTACGGAGTCCAGCGGGCGAGATATCGATATTACAGACTCAAGTGGGACAAGTCCCGTTGACATTAGCATTCGTCGCTCATTCACATACCCGTCTCAATGAACTCACTGGAAGAAAGGATGGGCCAAAGACACTCGGTGCCTGCATAAACAGAAATTAGGAACAGGGCAAGGTGTTCGTACAGCAAGTGTGACGCACCCCCAAGTCCATCTTGTCCCCCGACATTTGCTGCTCGACGATCTGCGTACCACGAGTGAGGATGTTGTCCATGAATGCTGGTGGGTGGCAGCTCCGAGAAGCAACTGGAATGATGTTCATGACAATAGTCCTTGACAACGGTACCTCTGACGTGGTGTGGGCACTCGCTTTTCACCCGGACGGAAAGCACCTGTTGAGTGGGGATGATGAAGGGATTCGGCAATGGCGATATGCAGACAGTCAAGAGGTTGCAAAGACAACAGGATTTGATGTGCTTGCAATCGCTGTGTCTGGTGATGGGAAGTGGGTCAGTGTACTGGGACTGAGGAAGGGGCGAGCGTGTGGGACGCTGAGATGCAGCACAAGGCCATCGACGTGGAAGGTACAAATTGGGTGACTGCAGTCGACGTCTCACCTGATTCGACCCGATTCGTGACAGGAACATTGGAAAAGACGGCGAGTATCCGGAACATCACAAACGGAGAAAGACTGGTCGGCCCGCTCAAACATGACACCCCTCTCACCGGCGTCACGTTCCGTTCTCTCCAGAAGGTGACCGGATCGCCACCGCCGAATTTCTTGGCCGGATCCACATCTTTGACAGCCACAACGGCAATGAGCTTGTCACCACCGTAACTCCATGGACCTCCCATACTACGCCACTCGCGTGGTCAGGTCAGTGCATCGTGTCTGCGTCCAGTGACAATAGAATCAGGTCATTTGACCCCTCTGACGGATCCCAGCTCACGGCGTCACCAACACTCCTCGATGGCGAGGACAGCCTCTTCTCACTTGTGCTGGCCCTCAATGACAAGTTCATCGCTATTGCCACGCATGAAGGGGTCATACTCCTGAATGCATCCCTCGCTCACATGAAACGTAGCATGAGGCTCAGTCGAGTGCACCCGCCCTACAATTCGACTATGAGGCGGTTGGTGATCCTCCCGTCTTGTCCTGTTGTGTTGACGCTGGTCCAGCCACCATCACCAGCTGCCTCTGCCCATCCCCAGGAAGTCAGATGTACAACCAGTGAGCTCCACCGTAGAAGCATGTACAGACTTTGACACTGATAACTCATACCAGGGTTGCTCCATATTCAAAATGCTGCTGTGGAGAAAGCGGGATGCCACCTCACACCAACCCGACCAACGTTCCGGGAAGTCGCATCAATCTCCGAATCGTCAGTCTTGTCTTCCTCGCATCAACCACCCATCGTTGATGCTGGACCTTCGCGAATGGCTGCGGGCCAACGCAAACCAGTGAGTTCTCTTCCTTGGTAGACAATCAGATGTGGTCTATCTAATACATCATATCATATAGCGAACAGCAGCGGGCAAGCGCAAGGTTCATTCTTTCTCATGTATGCATGTAGATGCTCACCACTCACAGATTCCACGGATTCCTCGTATCCCTGTCTCCAGCCATCAGAATCAAGAAGCATCCGGTAGCAGCCAACACGCTGCTCATCCAAGGGAACCAAACGTGGTATGGCTTTTCTGGTGGCACAGAACCTCGTCGCAATCGCATACGTTCTTTTAGGCGCAAAAAGCAAATGACCCATCTCAGCCCATTGCGGGCGTCAGTGTCATTGTATGTGTGGTTTCGCTGAGCTTATATTGCTATACTCATGACGGATCAGCGCTCAGCATCCCCAAGGGTCACGCAATGGTATGCTGATGATCAGGATACCGCTGCCTGCATGCGTGTTTTGTGTTTGCTCGGGTGCACATGATGTGAGGGACTGATCCAGTTCAAGTGACTTGACTCCATGGATGTGGATACTCTAGACTATAACCATGTTGGCTGCCTTTTCAATGACAGGAACACATCTATCTCTGTATTTGCGAAGAGAGCTCTTTGATGCTGGGATGCTCTGCCCAGTCACACCAGAGAACACCCCATGAAGGTTGCTCACCTGTCACCGCGGCACACCCAGTTTGTGAATAATGAGAATATGTTCTCGGAAGCTCATTAGAATCTTCCTCCTCGGGACGCATCAAACAGCTTGCCGTCAGTCGGTGGATTGATGTCGGAGGAGAAACACGGTTCATTGTCACGCCTCGAACCCGTGAAAACATGGTGTATACCAGGAATCTGGATGCAGATCTTTGCTGTAGGTGCTGGTCACACAGGAGACTCGGTTGGTGTTATACTTGGTGCTAGCTGATAGTTTGTGGTCGTAGCCCTGGGATGTCTGTCGTCTCCCCATGGCTGCACTCTAATGGTGTTGACGTCGCTTGTCAAATATGATACTATCGGTACTCACCGTTGTGAGTCATCCATTGCTTTATCACCTAGCATCTGGTGTGCAATCGGGGAGCAAATAGTGGTGCGAGGAAAAGTGTGGTGTATAGGAGCTCGTTGCCCCAGGGGCAGGTGAGTCGGTCCAGCACCCAAATATCTCAGACCTCGCCGTGCGTCGAATCTCCCACTCGTTCACCGTAGGGTTTTCAAAGTAATGGCTAGTTGGTGTGAACAAGAGTGGATCAATTCATCTTGGCGTGCTACAGCAGGTGTAATCTGGTTTTGTCAACGATGGTGATCGGTCGAG
This sequence comes from Pulveroboletus cf. viridisquamosus, assembly GCA_038090515.1. NCBI lineage: Eukaryota > Fungi > Basidiomycota > Agaricomycetes > Boletales > Boletaceae > Pulveroboletus > Pulveroboletus cf. viridisquamosus. The sequence continues at coordinate 5,523 of JBBPMX010000685.1, forward strand.
GTCAGGTCCGCCAGTGAATATACCTTTCCAGGAGCTGTCTACAGTCCCACTGATGTTGATTGCTCATTCATGGACCGACCTCGATGAGATCACCGGAATGAGATGGGGACGACGGCCACTAAATATAACTTGGCGCCCGCGTAAACAGACCATAATTTGGGAGGGAGAAAACGTGTTTATACAGCAAGTATTGCGCACCACGAGCCAACGCAATCATTTTACTCCTTGACACAGCGACACTGGACGATCTGGATACCAGTGAGGATGTCGTCCACGAATGCTGGTGCGTGGCAGCTCCGAGAGTGACTGAAACGATGCTCATGCTTCAGTAAGACCAAACAACAGTCCTTAGCGCTGACCCCGGCGTGGTGTGGGCACTTGCTTTTCACCCGGACGGAGAGCATCTGTTGAGTGGGAATGGTGGAGGGATTCGACGATGGCAGCATGCTGACAGTCAAGAGGTGGGAAGGATGACAGGACTCGATGTATCTGCGATCTCTGTGTCCAGTGATGGGAAGTGGGTCGTGGTTGGGACTGACAAAGGAGCGGGCGTGTGGGACGCCGAGATGCGGGACAAGATTGTTGAGGTGGAGGTTGAAAGTGATGCATATGCGGTCGATGTCTCACCTGACTCGACCCGATTCGTGACTGGATCGTTGGACAAGACAGCAAGTATCTGGAATATTACGAGTGGAAAAAGACTCGTTGGCCCCCTCGAACATGACAATCAAGTCATCGGTGTCAGGTTCTCTCCAGAAGGCGACCGGATTGTCACTGCCGAGGTTCTTGGCCAGATTCGCATTTTTGACAGCCTCAACGGCAATGAGCTCGTCACCATCGACACCATCATAACCGCACAGGCCCTTGGCACTCCACTCGCATGGTTGGGTCAGCAAATCTTTTCTGCATCCAGTGACAATAAAGTCAGGTCCTTCGACCCCTCTGACGGATCCCAGCTCACTGAATCACCGACACTCCTCGATGGCGAGAATGGCATCATTTCCATCGCACCAGCCCCTAATGGCAAGTTCATTGCTGCTGCCACAGTTAGAGAGGTCACATTCCTGGATGCATCAACCCTTGCTCAAATCGGGGTTGTTGTCGATGAGGGTAGGATGATATGGTCAATTGTTGCATCCTCGGACACTTGTTACCTTGCCAATGGGGGCGTAGGTGGATACATTGCTGTTCATCCTCTGCAGAACCTTCTTCCAGAGTCTTATGGTCCTTTTCAGGTAATTATCCCTGCCTTCATGGTTTTCGCATGTTGCAAACCTAATACTGACAAAACATGTTAGGGATCCACTGGAGAGCAGGTACAAGAAGCCGACCAGCTTTTGACACAAGGTGACCAGGACCGCGATGACCTTCTTGAGGTAAGCATTCGTTCATCTCCCTCCGATGCAAGTTCTCACGCGATGACATAGCATGAGGTCCAGTCGAGTGTACCAGCCCTACAATTCGACTATGAGACGGTTGGTGATCATTCTGTCTTGTCCTGTTCCTGTGCTGACACCAGTCCAGCCACCATCGCTAGCTGCCTCTGCTCATCCCCACGAAGATGATCGATTACCAGATGCACAACCAGTGAGCTCCATCATAGAAGCATGTACGGACCAAGTTTCCGAAACTGATAACTCACACTAGCGTCGCTCCATACTCAAAATGTTGCTGTGGAGAAAGCGAGACGCCACCTCACACAGGTCTGACCGACATTCCCAGAAGTCGCGCCAATCTCCAGACCACCAGTCTTCCTCGCATGAACCACCAAGCGTCAATGCTGGACCTTCACGAATGGCTGCGGGCAAACGTAAACCAGTGAGTACTCTTCCTTGCTAGACAATCAGATGTGGTCTATCTAATACATCATATCATATAGCGAACAGCGGCGGGCAAGCGCAAGGTTCATTCTTTCTCATGTATGCATGTAGATGCTCATCACTCACAGATTCCACGGATTCCTCGTATCCCTGTCTCCAGCCATCAGAATCAAGAAGCATCCGGTAGCAGCCAACAAGCTGCTCACCCAAGGGAACCAAATGCGGTATGGCTTTCTGGCAGCACAGAACCTCGTCGCAATTGCTTACGTTCTTTTAGGTGCAAGAAGCAAATGACCCATCTCAGCCCATTGCGGGCGTCGGTGTCATTGTATGTGTGGTTTCGCTGAGCTTATATTGCTATACTCATGACGGATCAGCGTCCCCAAGGGTCACGCAATGGTATGCTGATGATCAGGATACCACTACCTGCATGCGTGTTTTGTATTCACTCGGGTGCACATGATGTGAGGGACTGATCCAGCAAGTGACTCGACTCCATGGATGTAGATACTCTAGACTGTAAGTATGTAGGCATCTGCATCTGAGGTATCACGAAGGCCGATCGTTGGCAAGGGCGCCAATATTGTTTTCGTCGGTACACATCAAAGGAGGTTCACTACCGTCGCTCGGCCTCAGGATTGCTGATATGGTTATACATCTGTCTCTCTATCTTTATCATGCTTTCTCGCCTTTTTGTTCTGCCTGACAGCAGGCGAATTGTCAGAACCCTGAAAACTGATGTACGGGTTGCAGATGAATCCCAGACTTGCCCGGGGCCATGTTATATATACATAGGACGTACGGTGGAGAAACACGTACATGACATATATCCACCACTTTGAACATCTGTTGATTGTCCAGCGTCTTCTGCGCTTCAATAATACACGGCAGATCAACCAGCTTAAAAGAATAGAGCAAATGTCCAATATGAAAGATGCCCCATCGCGAGTCTACTGCTTCGTTAGCCTCAGCGACATGGACATGCCCCGCAGCTACTTGGACGCACCTATAAACTTGAACCAAACATCGTTCCCAATCTCCCTCGAATGAATCATCCTGCGGAGCTACACTGTCAGTCGGTGGATTAATGTCGGAGAAACGGGGTTCGTCCTCATACCTTGAGACCATGTTTTTTGTGCTTCAATTATGAAGCAGAATCTGAAGCGGGAAACCCCCGCTGTTCTTTGATGAGAGCATGCAAAGAGGATGCTACAATGACCTTGGAAACACGGCGTCTACCGGTAATCCGGATGTAGACCTTGGCTGTGGGTGCTGGTCACACAGGAGACTCGGTTGGTGTTATGCTTAGTGCTAGCTGATAGCATTCTTCAAGCTTTGAAATTTGAAGCTTGATCGATCGTGGTCGGGGCCCTGAGATGTCTGTCGTCTTACCATGGCTGCACCCTAATGGTGTTGACGTCGCTTGTCAACCATGATGCTATCGGCACTCACCGTTGCAAGTCATTCATCACTAGCCCCTAGCATCTGGTGTGCAATCGGGGAGCAAATGGCGGGGTGAGGAAAAGTGTGGCGCATAGGAGCTCGTTGCCCCGGGGGCAGAACGACAGGTGAGTCGCTCTGGCACCCAAATCCCTCAGACCTTGATCAATTCATTTTGGCGTGCTACAGCAGGTGTAATCTGGTTTGTCACCGATGGTGATCGGCCGAGGTCAGGTCCGCCAGCGAACACACCTTTCTAGGAGCTGTCTATACTTTGGGTGTACCAAGCCCTACAACCAAGATATCGATATCGCAAACCGTGCCTGGTAAGCGGGATGAGTCCCACTAGTGATGATTGCTCATTCATGGACCCGCCTCAATGAGATCACCAGAATGAGATCTGAGTGAGTGGGGACTGAAGATACTCGGCGCCTGCGTAAACAGACCAAAATTTGGTAATGAGACAACGTGTCTATACAACAACCACGAGTCAACCCAATCATCTTGTTCCTCGACACTGCGACGCTGGAGGATCTGCGTACCAGTGAGGATGTCGTCCGCGAATGTTGGTGTGTAGCAGCTCCGAGTTCTGGAATGATGCTGATGTTTCAGTAAGACCAAACGATAGTCCTTGACACTGGTACCACTGAGTCGGTGTGGGCACTCACTTTTCATCCAGACGGAAAGTATCTGTTAACTAAGGGTGACAACGGGATTCAGCGATGGCAACATGTGGACGGTCAAGAGGTTGGGAAGACAATAGGGCTCAGTGTGAGGGCAATTGCTGTGTCTGGTGATGGGAAGTGGGTTGTGGTTGGGACTGGCGAAGGTGTCTGTGTATGGGATGCCGAAATGCAGGGCAAGGTCGTTGATGCAGTGGAAAGCACAACTTGGGTGCGTGCAGTCGATGTCTCACCTGATTCGACCCGATTCGCGGCTGGGACATGGGAAAAGACGGCGAGCATTTGGAATATCACGAACGGAGAGAGACTCGTCGGTCCCATCGAACATGACAACTTGGTCATCGGAGTCAGGTTTTCTCCCAAGGGTGACCGGATCGCCACTGCCGAACTTCTTGGCCGGATCCGCATCTTTGACAGCGACAACGGCAATGCGCTCATCGTCATCAACACCAACTCGCATGGTCGAGTCAGTGCATCTATTCTGCATCTAGGGACAATAAAGTCAGGTCATTTGACCCCTCTGACGGATCCCAGCTCACGGCGTCGTCGACACTCCTCGATGGCAAGGACAGCCTCATATCCATCGCACTCGCTCCCAATAGCAAGTTCATCGCTGCGGCCACAATTCAAGGGGTCACACTTCTGGATGCATCAACCCTCGCTCAAATTGGCTCTGTCATTAACGAGGGCAAAGAGACACGGTCAGTCGCTATATCCCCAGACAATTGCTACCTCGCAACTGGGGGTGGAGATGGAAATGTTGTTATTCATCGTTTATGGACCCTTCTTCCAGAATCTTATGGTCCTTTTCAAGTACGTATTCACGCTTTCATGGTTCTCGTATTGACAAGACATGTTAGGGATCTACTGGAGAGCAGGTACAAGCCAACCAGCTTTTGACACCGGGCAGTCAGGACCGCAATGAGCTTCTCGAGGTACA
>JBBPMX010000686.1:0-10390 GCA_038090515.1 Pulveroboletus cf. viridisquamosus
AGACGCCCACTGTTTGAATCGGTATGGCAATGAAAAACGTGACCAGGGAAGCGAAAGACTCGAAACACCTCCTGCATCATGTTAGACGACAGCGTCTTACGTCACTGGCCTTCCCGTCGTTTGGTGGACGACTACACGCACGCGTGTGGTACCGCCGGAAAACAAGGAGGCCTTGGGTGCGACGGTCGAAACAACCAACGTATCACTATCCTATACATACGGTGGCGCGACGACTTGATGGCGACGCCGTTCGACCGAGAGTCGTTTGCGCACGTCATCGCTGACTAGAAAGCAGATACAGCATGTGAACCCGTGATGAGGATGACATGTAACTCGAGCATACCGACTCGGACATGAGGGTCGCGCCCACAATCGAGCTGTGTTATGAGAGGCATCGTCAAACGGCGGGGTTGGAAATCATACAACGACGCAGTCGGACATGATAGCCAAACGAACCTAACGTTGGCCGCTGTCAACACCGTGTTCGGAGACTTCCTGATCGCAGTCCCTGAGGCTTGAGGTCGGACCTACGGTTCATTCCATTGAACTTTCTGGCTGTGTGTGACATCCAGTGCGACACTAAAACCAGGACGATCTTGCAGTGGATAAACGTGCGTTCACGCGTTGAGATGATGAGTTACGTACTAACCTTTGTAGACAACTCCGCAAATTAACCGATCAGGATGCAGACTTCGTGATGGTAGCACAGGCGATCACCCAGTCTACTCCGATGCTATGTCCAACTTCAGCCAAGTGTCCACCTTTTCCCACACGTCCTCCTGTTCGTTCGTCCATTCTTCTCTTTTTTCCCTCACACAAGCCGCACACAATCCCTCTGCTGCCCAGTCGATCCGTTTGAGTTGTTCCAGGGCCTCGAGAGGCTTGTACACGCTATCCCCTGCTATTGCAGATTGTGTGACCAGAGGAAACCACTTTTCTGCAAGTAGGTTGGTGCACGCCATGTGTGGTGTTACAGACTGGAGAAACGGGTAAGAAGATTGACGGAAGTGGACTAGGATTGCAAATAGAGGCAGGAGAAAAAAGGTCCCGTGCGAATGCCTCTAGGCCGCTGAAAAGCAGAAATGCGTGTCGCCCACAATCACATTCCATAACAGAACGCCACCAATGCCATTCCCACCGAAGAAGTCATGCAAGAACAAACAAATGAAAAAAAAGGCAAGCCGCAAGGTTGGACGCACCGGCTCAAACAAGACAGGGGCAAAATGGTCTACGATCCCATGCATGAGATTTCGGCAACGCTCGATGTCTGTGGGTGTCAGGGTTATTGCTTTCGAAATTAGTGCACTTTCGTTCGGAGTAGCGTCTTGGCTAGGCTCGAAATCGGTTGTTGTCACAAGGCTGTAATAAATGCCTTTCTGGATCTGCAATTTGCCAAGTGAGTCCGCGTACAACAGCTTCTCGGAAACCTACGGGCACAGAAGCCATGTAGGTTGAGGACTCACTGGAATAACGTTATACCGCAACGCAAGACTCAGTGCTTCTTCGAGATGATCGGGGTGAACGAAAGGGGTGGGTCCGCTGGGGAACATGGCCACGAGATAAGTCGTAGCCAATTTGTGTACAGATGGGAAATTCAGCTGCTCCGGCGAAGACACGCGAAGGATGGCAGCAACGTGTTGGAAGGGTGCTTCCAATGATAGCGGACTGTATTAAATCCATGAGGCATCCAGATGAGACTAATAAACGATCCGCTTGGCATAGATGCTCACGTATCGTGGTACAGATGCGCCAGCAACGATGTGAAGTCCTGGACTTGTACCCCAAGTGCGAGTGGAATGGTTATGGTAGGGACGTCACATCCGTCCTCCAACTCTCGCTCCAGAACAACCCTGGAATGTCGGAGCAGCAACGGTCCGTGGATTCTGAACAGCATGATGCTATCTTGCCCATCGACTTGATGGTTAGATATCCTCACGATCAGTGACCCATCATCGAACCAATAAACAGGATGTCGATGGACGAGAGAATCTGCTCGGATCGCCATGCTCCGCTTTGTTTTCGGGTTCAGCTAACCCCCTACCACAACGACCGATTGAGGAATAAACCTGGAAAGCAGTCAATAATGGACGCTGATACGGTGCTGATGGCGTCACGGCTAGGGTCGATGGCCGGGCGTGAGTATGCATGACAAGTCAGCAAATCAAATTCCCACCCGTCGCATCAGTGGTGTCAACCCATCTGAGTAATAAGATAGCGACTATCGTGCAGGAAGCGAATAGACAACGATACAAGTTGTCGATACAAGAATTTATTCAGTTGTGAACATTACCCTGCTTCACTACTTTCTCGTATTAATTGAGCATTCTCGAGTGATGGTCATGGACGTTGTCGATCGTGCAGTGCAACCATCCGCTGTGCGAATCATTGAATTCACCAGAAGCAAACCCGAACTTGCCTACCAATGAAATCAACACTGACACCAAACGCACCACCAAGACTCTCCAGCGTGACGCTGGTATGATTTTAACAGCCGGCTGCAAGCAAGGATCCGCATCTCTCGGCCGTGGAGAATGTGCGGAGACTGACCGCAAAGGCAGGCTAGCTGTAGGTATGGTCACGCATGACGATAAGCTGAAACAACAAACAGCCTTTCTGGGTCATAGGACATAATCTTTTCTTCTCGAGGTTTGGCCACTTGAGGGTCGATGAGTTGACTATGATCTTTAGAGCGACAAAGCCGGCATTGGAAATTAATTCAGTAGCTGTGAAGGTGGATAACGCGTCAAGTAAGAGTTTGCCACCTACCTTGGATAGACGGATAAAGGGGGCGTACAATATGCGGTGGACCATGAAGGAATTGTGACTCTGTCTGTCCAAGTCACCGCCTCCCTCGATCAATCTGCAACATATGGTCGGAGAGGTTGTGACGCGTCAAAGACACCTCCACCCTCTCAAGTTCTCAGTAATAAGGACGTTTTCCCCAGAAAAGAGTCTGACCCGGATGAGTATCAGAGAGAAACCTATTTCAAGTCCAGGATTTTTCTGAGGTACAAACTTCTGCGTTGCAATGGCACGCTCCTGTTCAAGGAATCGATTGAACTGCGCGGTGGAGGGGTCATCAAGATACCCTGTTGCTTAATCGTGTCAGGTGAATCGCCCGTATTCTGAAAGTAATTTTTCGCCATCTCGTCAAGAAGTGCGGGATCGGGAACGAGGGCATTGGAGGACGTGACAAGTCGATACTGGCACGGGGACATTTCTGAGGGCAAGCGGCTAAATATTCTGAAAGAAAACTTCTCGTCAGCGAATAAAAGGACGCACTGTCTGCTTTGGTCCGGTATCTAGCAATTTTCTGACATGGTGGAGTGATACCACGTCAGAAAGTTGCTAGATACTGGACCACTCCACTGGAGTGCTCTCAAGAAGTGATTACGGTCAAGCGTGTCACACATACCATATTCCCACGGGCTGGCACGAACTTTGCCACGAACGACTCTCCAACGCTCATATACACCCGGAAGGCTCCCCGTTGTCACTCTTTGCGAGGGAAGAGTGCCTGAGAGGTGGTATACCTATTTTTGAACTAACATGGCATCAAAGCAGAGCCAGTGACACCTGCATCGAGTACCCCTCCGTCCTCTGCATCGGGAAGGGAAAATGAAAATGCCAAGAACTGGGCCACGTCAAGCAGCTCAACTCGACAAGTCGTACTTCTTGAATGTGTATAGACAAGTTCCTTAAGGAGTGGGCAAGGGGTGTCTGAAATGGTCGTGACGCGTGATCACCCGAGAAGGTGAGGTACTTGAATATGTTTTAGGGAAGGTACTTGCTAATGCGAATTGTTGATGGCAGCTGTGCAGATGGAGAGGAAAAAGAAATGGTGAGATGTTCGATCGCTCTCGTTTGGTTTATGGCCTAGTTAAACTTGCCTATTCCTCAGCAAGTCATCCGCGTCTTTTTCTCATCACAAGACTATGCGGTACTGATTAGTTGCACGAACTAGCTTTCCCCTACTGGAGGTTCCTCTGAACCCCGTTTCTCGCGTTGCTCCCCATCACTTGCGCTTCCGATCACTCTTGCGCCACCTCATCCTATCACACCCATACCACTCCATTTACGATCGAACCTACACGTAAAGGCCAACCATCCCTTTGGCGGGTGCTTCGCCACGGGCCTCTCGTGCTGTTGTTTCATCGCCTCGTGGGACTTCTTCGGGAATGAGACGCACTACCTATCGCTGTCGGGCTTGACCGGCTCGCAGGAGGCACGAAAGAGGAGCGTACGCGGGTCAGCCCTGGTAGGGGAGGGGCAAGCAGGTAAAGCCTGGCGCAGAAAAGTGGTTGATACATGATCGAGGATATGTGTTGGCGGTCAGGTACGCATTTTTTCTTCTTGTTTTCCCAAAATATCCTATGCGCCTCTATTCGCGTCACTCTGTTCCGCTTCCCCAGACGCGTGCCCGATGAGATCAATGATAGACAAACCATCGCTGTCTTGGATACGTCGTATTTGCTTTTCTATGAATGTCGTGCCACCTTCACAACTGAACTCTGGCCTAGATCCCTGCTTGCATATGCACTCGGATCCAGAGTAGGGTATGATCGGGCTAGAACTAATTCCAGACTTTCTTACGCTCATCCTTGAGGCGGTCGTCCACGCATGCTTGAAAGCAGATTGAGGGGGCAACGAATCGCCTAATCAAGTGGGTATCCAGTGCAACAGCGGTGCGACTGGACCTGTAATTCTAGCGTTGCACGAACGAGTGTTGAAGAAGAAACGAAACACTCCAGGACCCTTCTTTGATGTCGATATATTGCATTCTCGCGCTCTGGAGAACGACACCCGTTTGACAAGGGCAACTGAAAGCACGTGAGCAGACTCACGATGAGAAGGCATCAAACAATAATATCGGTCGGGCAGGATCAGGTGCATCCAGGACGGAGTGTACGATCCATGTCCGACTGAATTGCAAAATGCCACTCACTACACCTGCGTGTATTCAGCCTGTTGTTGAAGGGGTTGCTCCAGGGGCGCACATCCTTCATAAAAGGAACGGTAAATATATGTCTGTGCACCCACTCGGAACGGAACACCCCAGATCCGCGTGTATGATTATTCTATCTCATTCCCCAACGGCGTAAATGATTGTTCCTTCGTAAAACTGGATGCTCTAGACATTCATCATGATTCATGAAACCTTTGAATGGCTGCGAGCGAGGTCACCTAGTAGAGAACTAGTGGAGAGGACACGAGACAGCACATGAACCAACCATGTTGAAAGTGAAAAAACGCGCTTGTGCATTATTGCTAGTCAGGTCACCTAACAGCGAACTGAGTAGAACTGTAGAAGAGGTGCTGAGGACATGAGGCAGTACAGGAACAAACCATTATCAAGAGTGGAAAACGTACTTGTCTCTGCACACCACGTGTAAATCAAAACACCTTCTGCTCCTCCACATCCTGAGGCCGATAATTCTAGTTCCATTGGTGAAAATGAATTCCAGTGCGTAATGGGCCGCCGTAAGGAATGGTTGGACAAGGCTAACAGTTCAACAAGACCAGCCGATAGAACTCGACGCCAGTAGCTATGGGCATGTAACTGCGCTCATTTTCCAGCCTGATGGAAAGCATATTTTGGGTGGAGGTCGCAATGGAATTGGACAATGGGAATTTGCAGATCGTCAAGAGGTCGGAAGCCAGACAGGAATGGAGTTATTGGCCGTTTGCGCATCGATGGATGGCAAATGGATAGCTTATGGGACTCCAGAAGGTGCAAGTGTGTGGAATGCAGAACTGCAGGAGGTCTTCAAAGTGGAGAGTACGAATTATGTGGCTGCGGTTGACATCTCTCCAGATTCCACCAGGCTCGCAACCGGGGATGGAGGAGGAGATGGTGACAAGACAGCAAATATTTGGGACATCGCAACCGGAAAGAGGCTTGTTGGGCCACTCAAACAAGATGATGGAATCAATGGAATCAAGTTTTCCCCAGACGGCGAGCGTGTCGCCATCGCATGCTATGGAAATTCTAGTTGGCTGTTTGACAGTCGTAATGGTGATCTACTCATAACCATCAACACTACCATGCCCGACTACATCGCCATCACTCCGCTGGCATGGTCTGTCGATGGGGAGCTGATATTTTCCATCTCGGAGGACAACACCATTAAATCTTTTGATGCTTCTACTGGGTCCCAGACTGCAGAATTCCCAGTTCCCAATGGTGACCGCATCTTTTCCATGGCTCTGGCTCCGAGTGGCAAATTCATTGCCACATTCACACTGGAACCAGACTCAATATTGTTCCTCGATGCATCATCACTGTCTCCGATTGGCCCTGTCATCGGGGACAAACAGGGACTGTCGATTGCGATTTCCCCGGACAGTGGCTACATTGCGATTGGACGGTATGATGGACATATCATTGTTTATGATCTCAGCGACATACTCCCGGAGTCATATGGTCCATTCCATGTGAGTACTTGTACCTTACATCTCACGCATCCGCAGACTGTAGTTAGACATCCACTGGCAACAAAGGACAACAAGACAAGCTGCCTGTAACCTCAGATAGCAATATTGACAAGCCATCTGATGCACCTGATTCTGGGAAACATGGTGTGGCTGTTGAAAGCAACTTCCTCGAGGTATCAGTCTACTTGTTTCCCCCTATGACTGAAGCCTTATGATGACATAGCTTGAGGTGTCGCAAATCACACCTGCTCCCGATTTCAATTTTGACGAGGTTGGTCATCAGTCCATTCCTTCTCACTTCTGTGTGTTGATGCTGCTCGAGCCACCTTCGCCAGTCTCTCCGGTTACCGATCCCAGAGAGGATGACGGGGCGCGTTCCAAAGAGGACGTTGACGCCACCTGGAATTTCGGGGGCCAGTCGTTATTCAAAGGGTTGCTGCCGAGAAGGAAGGACCCCGCTTCATATGGACCACGTCGACTCTTTGGAAAGTCACACCACCGCGATGATCATCAGCCTCCATCCCAACCACCAACCAGAATGGACGATGCAAACGTAGGCCCTTCGCAAATGGCTGCAGCTCAGAAGAAGGCAGTGAGTACTCTTGCGCGATAGACAATCAGAGGCGACGTATCTAAAATGTCTCCCTAGCGAACGGTCGCGAGGCCGTTCAGAAAGGTAGATTTTTGTTATCCCTCGACTTTGTACAGAAGATCCTATCACACGTCACAGGAAAAACCACCACCCAAGGTTACCATTCCCAAGCATCCGAATGAAGGTGGTTCGAGCAGTGGGCAAGGCACTGGGAATCAAAGACCAGCGGACAGGGTTCGACTTTTCCCACCATTGGACCTCATTACGATCGTTCACAATCTTGTAGGCACGGCCATCGACTGGTCCACCCGAACCCTCCTCGGGAGTCGAAGTAATGGTGTGCATACTTTCCTGAGCTATGTCGTTTTACTGATGTTGGATCAGCAACAAGGATCACGTCATGCAACCATTGCGATCACGGTACCTGCCTGGATGTTGTGCGTTCGATCGGGTGCACATGACTAGACGCTTCCGCCCCGGTGACTGGACGACACAATACGAGCAGATACTACGGTACTATCGCGAGCATTTCTATACCGCCTGTACAGCAATTTGAAACTGCAGGACCTTGATAAGGCCAATCATGTCGGGGTGGCTCGAACTAGATCCATATGGTAGCACAAAGGCTGTCTCATACAGTTTACTACCAATTCGTACTGTGGGCGGATTGTCCTTCCTTCCGATCATATCAGGCTGATCACCAGGTTCACAAACTTCCGATGCAAAAATAGCAGAGGTAGCAGAGGTTGCCTACCTGCTAATCGTACTGTGGACGCATCTTCCTTCCCTCTGATCAGCCGATCACCAGACTAGCTCTTAGGTTTATAAACTTCCGGTGAAAAAGCCTTGTCGCGAGGAGCACCGTTTGATACCAAATGAAAGGAGATCCACGGTCGGTACACTGTGCGACTGGCCCGATGATGAATGTCCACGGAGAAGAACATTCCGCTTGTGATTGGGATCATGACAGCTTCGTCATCCGTCACTCGTAAGAATTAGGCTCAGTTCGGATAGACGAAAGCAAGAAGGAAAGTCCGCATGGGCTCCTTGACTCTGGGTAATGGCTTCATAAGCAAACTGCTGCTGATATGGGAAGCAGCGTGAGCAAGGGCCATACTACAACAACGAAAACCAAACTCGGCAACATTCACTTGTCGTCGTCGAGCGGAGACGTATTGACGGAAAATACTGATGCCCAGGAACTGCACGGTAAGAAACATGGGAGCTAAGACGATCAGTGACAGACACGAAACCTACCGCTATTCCGCCGCAGAGTGTACAACCAGGTACAATCGGGATCCGTGGATCATGCTAAAACAGATACGGCCCCGAAAACGTTTGATGGTAGCTCAACGACACCATCTGGCTTCCCCCTCGACATGTACCGCGGACACAAGGTCACTGGTGAAACATTGGGATGGCTTTCAAATTCATAATATTGCGTGAAAAGGATGGTATAGTATACCACTATAAGCTAGGCCCACTGGTGGCGAGAGTTGAATGCATGCCATGTCGTAGATGATAGTGTAATGGTGTGATCTAAATAAGGACATCTGGCAGTTGAATGCGCGATCGTAGATCAGGACATAAGAGAACTCGACCAAGAATAATATTGAACTGGCCGTTGAAGGCTACACGCGCGCTTCATGCCGCAATCGTATGCAACCAAGCGTCAAAATGCATCACCAGACGTTCCACCGACGCTCGCAAGGGCGGCACGTTATCGATCCAAGTGGGTGACCTAAACACTCCAGCTCTCACAAATCCGTCCAAGATGACACTCCCCCACAGGAGAAGCCATGTCATCGTCCATACCCACCCTGCCGGTCCACGTACTTTCTTGCCCGTCAACCGCTTGAACATGGGCTCGGCGATTACCCCTGGGGCCATCATACCAAACCCAACCAGCATTCTCCAAAGATCACTGGTGGGTTCGAGTGAGGTTAGCATTACATGGTGATTCACTCCGGAAGCGAGGAATGCCCCAATAACGAAACCTGCGCGACCCATGATGAAGCCAAGTGGATAACCACCTAGAACCATCACCATGTGGCGAGACCACTGGTGCCATCTCTGTGCCCAAAATTCAGATAACGACGTGGAACGCCATGGAGCGTCAAAGGGAGGAGGCCACAGAGCAGGGTTTTGCCCAAGTAAAATTGCGGGTAGGGTGATCATATCGTAAGTCGACTGGATAACAGCGTAGTTTGCGAAGAACCCCAAGATAGAGATGGTGTACGATCGGAAGTATTGCAGGTGGAGGGGCAAGGTTTCGTCGAATGTGGACCCCCTCGGATCCGGAGAGAATGATCGGATGGCCACGTGGAGTACGCTGTAGACAGATAGATTGGAGGCCGCCGACAGGACTACATGGAAAATAAATCCAGCGCGGTCTAATGGACGAGTTTCACGTGGAATATGCAATCCGCGCGACCACTCCCAACCGAAGCCGCGGAAAGTGAAGGCGAGATCAAAGGTGTCCATGAGAATCGAAGGTGAGCTGTTGGCGGGACGGAGCTGCCTCACAAGCGGCTCCTTTGGGAACATCCAATAGACGGAACGGATACCGATCATCATCATCGGGGTCTGGCGTGAACGGGTCCGAGTAAGTTACTCCAAGGAGAATGACCGCCCGAGAGAACTACTCACTGCGAGGCCGTTGTACATTTTTTGCTCAGGATTGGACATATCCACGGAAAAGGTTGCGCGCCATGCTAACAATGCTAGGACAGGCCAGCAGGAAACTCGCAGATAGCGCGTCCCCGGAGTGAGGACCAGTACCGCCATGAAGAGGTACAAAAGCACGGGAGGTAAGACATACAATGCAATAGTCGTAGCGTTCATGGGGACCTGGGTCGCCGGAATGTCTATGGCATTCCACATGGCGGGCGTAGCGAAACACGGTGGTCTGACCGTGGGCGTCTCATTTGCCTGCAAATTTAAGGCGCGTATGTAAACCGAAATCGCATCCAGGGTAGATGACAACGTTACCTAATAGCGACCTTACCGATTGTGGGACGAGCGCGAACGACTACAAAGTGTGTGAAATGATGATGAGCCCGCGGAGTGACGTAAGCAAAGAAGAGATCTGATTGGAGGACCACCCAAGAGACTTTTTCAAAAAAGGAAACGGAATAACCCGAAATGCTGTCCAATACGCCGATCGGCGGCGTCCTCGGCATCTACCGGTGCATGTGAGCCGGAGGGACAAACATGTACAAGCGAAGACGTACATATATGGAAAGCCAGAAGGTCGCGCTCAATATATGATCCGCACAGCGCCGGCGAGCACCTTATTTAGCATGTGGCGATGTTGGGACGCCTGCCACCTTAGATGCTGACTAAGAAATATATGTACCTATG
>JBBPMX010000687.1:0-10379 GCA_038090515.1 Pulveroboletus cf. viridisquamosus
GTGTGTTTCTGTGTGCGCGCATGGTTGAGTGTTGAATGTAGGCTAAGCATGGATCTCTCCCCTTACTAGTTTCATTTAGGAACTGGGGATACATACAGAGGATCGGATCCGAAGTGAAAGAGGGTCACTGTAATGCGAGGATCGCAAGTATATATGAGTGTAGTAGACGGCCATAGTAGACGCGTGGTAGACGAACCTGGCGCTATACAGTCACATGCCCGTATACCTGCGCATACGTACTGTTGGACTATAGAGCGGAGCGGGGTCGAAGTTATTCTTAGCTAGGCAGTGCGAGGGTGAGCAAAAAGCCGAGGGCTTTTCCGACTCGGACTCAACAACGCTAAACCTATCGGGCGAGCGAGCTGTGAGTGGTTGGGCATCGAACAGTCTGACTCAATCAATGGGCGAAGCAGCGTCGGACAGTGGCGAGTGGACGAACGGGGAACGTCTGCAGGCCAAGGTGGGTGTGACAGTGATAAGGACTATGGTAGTGCTTCTCACGCAGACCAAAACATACGCCATCTCGACTCCGGGTCTACAATTGGCACATCGGACTTGTACCCGCCATGTTTGTACACCAGCGGGACTGCGCATACCTGTGCTATACCCTAACGACAAGGTGATATGACTTAGGACCAGCTGGACCCAAACGCTTCCTTCACCTCCCTCCTCCTTGACACCACCAGCTCGGGACTTCATCGCGTTCCAAAATCATCATACCGGGTTAGGATCATGAGTTCAACACGTATGTATCTCTTTCTCTGCACGCAGACAGCAGTGGAATGAATCACCCTCTCAGCTCGCAAGCTGCATTCACAGGCAAGGTCCCTTGCTACCAAGTTTACACAAGGGGGTGTGACAAGTTATATTGACGAGGCAATTGTCATCGATCGGGAAGCACTGAAAGGTTGCCCTCCTGGACACTCTGTGCGACCTGCCTCCCTGTTGTTGCTCTCAATTCATCTGTGGGAATGTTACCAGCAGGCTGGAGAAATGGAGGATCTGAATGAGGCCATTGTCCTTGATTGAGAAGCACTGGCACTTCGTCCAGTGGGACACACAGATTGGTTGTCATCGTTGATCAACCTTGCTGTTCGCCTCTCCACTTGGTATGACAAGTTTGTGGCAATGGAGGATCTGAATGAGGCCATTGTCCTTGATTGAGAAGCACTCACACTTCATCCAGTGGGCCACCCAGATCGGTCGACATCATTGATCAACCTTGCAGTTGACCTCTCCACTTGGTACAACAAGTTCGGGTCAATGGAGGATTTGAATGAGGCCATTGTCCTCAATTGAGAAGCACTGGCACTTTGTCCAGTGGGCCACCCAGATCGGTCTTGGTCATTGAGCAATCTTGGTGTTTACCTCTCCACTCGGTACAAGAAGTTTGGGGCAATGGAGGATCTGAATGAGGCCATTGTCCTTGATCAAGATGCACTGGCACTTTGTCTAGTGGGCCACCCAGACCGGTCTTGGTCATTGAGCAACCTTGCAGCTCACCTCTCCACTCGGTACAACAAGTTCGGGGCAATGGAGGATCTGAACGAGGCCATTGTCCTTGATCAAGAAGCACTGGCACTTTGTCCAGTGGGCCACCCAGATTGGTCGACATCATTGAGCAACCTTGCAGTTGACCTCTCCACTTGGTACAACAAGTCCAGGGCAATGGAGGATCTGAACAAGGCCATTGCCTTCGATCGAGAAGCACTGGCACTTTGTCCAGTGGGCCACCCAGATAGGTCAATGTCGCTGAACAATCTAGCAGACTACCTCCGTACTCGGTTCACACAATCGTGCCAATTAGACGACAAGCAAGAGATATTCAGTCTCTTTGCTACCCTTGCAAATGTCTCACAGACCACATCATCTGTTGATCTGTATGCTGCTAGATCATGGGTCCGTGCGGCCAAAAATTTCCATCATCCCACCACACTCCTGGCATATCAAACTTCCCTTCGATTGCTTGTTCATCATCTCACCGCCCTGCCATCCTTGCCTCAGCATCTTACCATCTTCAAAAGTGTCACATTGTCTCTCGCAGTGGAAGCATTCTCAGCCTGTCTTCGCAACCATTCCCCCACCAGTGCAATCGAGCTTCTCGAACAAGGTCGGGGTGTGTTTTGGAACCAACTCACACGTCTCCGTTCCTCACTTGATGATGTCATTGCATCTGGTCCAGCAGGAAGTGGTTTGGCAGATGAGTTCATGCAGCTGACTGTTCTCATTCGTGATGCCCTCAGTTCACCCAGCACAGACCAGCATGATCAGGTGTACCACCTCAACTTTGAATTGCAATCTGTCATTGACTGTATTCGCATATTACCTGGGCACTCACGTTTCCTCCTGCCCTTCCTTCTCTCTGATCTCCAACAGGCAGCCTGCCAGGGCCCCGTGATTGTCGTCAATGCAAGTAAATATGGCTGTGATGCTCTTGTAGTCCTGATTGACTGCAATCCTGTTCATGTTCCATTGTTGGCTACCCATAAAGATATTCGAAGACTGTCATCAATGCTCAGTACCGTGATCCAACGTGCAAAGCATGAGGGTGTGGAAAGAGATCTCCGTCTCATCTTCCGGACTCTGTGGGACATCATTGTTTCCCCCATTGTAGTTCTTCTCCAGACGATGTGTCCCCATCGCTCTCGTATTTGGTGGTGTCCCACTGCTAAATTTACCTCACTTCCGCTCCATGCTGCTGCTCCATTCAGGAAAGGCCAGAAAAATCTCGCTGATCTCTACATTTCATCGTACACCCCTACCCTCACTGCCCTCATTCGTGCTAGAAGACACAGCCCCCTGCATCCTGTAACAGGAGGGAAATCCTGCATTGCTATAGGTCAGGCAGAAGCTGTTGGCGAGAACAAACTTGTTTCTGTTGGTACTGAACTGGCCACTGTTGGTCAACATGTCCAAGGTCTTACCATATTCACTCCTATTGAAGGTGCAGAATTGTCCATTGCCTGTGTCACTGAGGAACTCCACAAGAACGAATGGGTACATTTTGCGTGCCATGGTATTCCCAACCGCAAACAACCATTTGAGTCTGTGTTTGCCCTTCACAATGGACGCTTCACAATCCAGAAAATCATCCAGTGCAACTTGGAGAATCCTGAGTTCACTTATTTCTCGGCCTGCCATACCACTGTCAGGGACAAGGAGAGTCCAGATGAGGTGATTCATCTCGCATTGGCGATGCAGTTTGTTGGATTCTGTTCAGTGATTGGGACGACGTGGGCAGTGGATGATGGTCATATAAACGAGATCACATCGATGTTTTACGACAACATGAAGGACAAGTCTGGTCACATCAGTAAATTCACAACCTGCTTTTCATGCTTTTTAGCTGCTTTTCATGCTATGAAAAGCATAGAAAGCTGAAAAGCATGAAAAGCATGAAAAGCATGAAAAGCATGAAAAGCATGAAAAGCATGAAAAGCAGACACCGGCACAGCGTAATCAAGACGGGAGTTGAACTCGTGACTTCATGCAGTTACCAAAAATGGGAACAAGCACTAATGACCACTAGACTAAACAGGTCAACATGAGTTAACAATCAGTGAAGAATATGACCATGTTTTCAACTCCCATGTAAATTTTTTACAAGTCCGCAAGACCAAGTTCAGTTTCTCCATTGGCTCCTCAGCGCTTCAGCAACCTCGCCCACCAAAAGCATAAAAGCTAAGTATTTTGTTCAAAATGCAATTTTTCATTGTTTAGATGCCATCTACTAGCAACAACGACAATGTGAGTGCACCAACTACTACAACGGTGGCGAGGACAGGGACGAGGCCATCGCAACGGTGTGCCCACTGCAGCGACGACGATGACAAGGGCGAGGGCACACAATGGCGTACCCACCACCACCACGATGACAACAAAGACAAGGGCGAGGGCACTGCGACAGTGCGCCCACCACAGCAGCGATGACGATGAGGGTGAGGGCACGTAATGGTGCCTCGCCACGACGGTGACGATGACGAGGGTGAGGGCCTGCAATGGCACACCCCTCACCACCACCACGACGAGGATGAGGCCACCGTGACGGTGCATCCACCACAGCGGTGACAACGACGAGGGTGAGGGCACGCAACGGCGCACCCACTGCCACAACGACGACAAGGAGGGTACGCAGTGGTGCGACCACTACGACGACGACAGCCGTGGTGGTGCATCTACCACAGCAGCGATGATGGCGAGGGCGAGGTCACACAATGGTGCACCTACCATCACCACGACGACAAGGGCGAGGGTGCGTAATGGTGCACCTGCCACCACTGCAGCGACGATGTGGGCGAGGGTACCGCAATGGTGCGCCCACCACACCAGTGATGATAACAAGAGCAGGGCGAGGGCATGCAACAGTGCACCCGCCACTACTATGGCAACGATGTGGGTGAGGGCACCATGACGATGCATCCACCACACCAACAACAACAAGGGTGAGGGCACACAACAGCGCACCCGCCACCACTGTGACGATGACATGGGTGAGGGCCACGCAACGGCGCACCTACTACCACTACCACTATGAGCACACCCTGCCTCAGCACTTTGTAGTAGATAATCTTAGGTGTTTTAATAAATTTGGTTTGCTTTTTACTGTTTGAACTACATGAAAGGTGTGAAAAAGGTGCTGGAAAAGCACTGGAAAAGCTGGAAAAGCATGGAAAAAGCATGGATAAAAGCAGAGAGATCTACTTTTCATGCTTTTCACTAGTTTTGCAAAGCATGTGAAAAGCAGTGAAATGTTGTGTTTATTCCGCCTACTATAGTCAAACGGACTCGGACGTTAGGACACGGACATGGCGCATTACATAATGATTACATAATGCGCCGGTAGATAAGATAGATTTCGCCGCGTCCTCACCTCAGTCAGAGACTCCGTCCTGTACTGAGGTAAGACCGGTCCATTCACACTTCGTACTCGATACTCATTCCCCTGTAGTACACTTCTACAGGTGCAATATATAGTCAGAGACTCCGTCCTGTACTGAGTACACTTCTACAGGTTATGAGCCCCACATTACTCTAATCTACAGATCAAACACATATATTCGTTTTCGTATCGCGCATACATCCACTAATATGACCAGTACTACGTCAGAGGAAATCAAGCTGCCAAAGCTTGATGTGTCCAGCAAGGAGTGGTCCTCTTGGAAGGTCTGACTCCAGCTTGCTGCAGCCAGTCGAGGATTGGCTGGTTACCTCGATGGAAGCAAAGCAAAGCCCACTGACCCAGCGAAAGGGAAACCATCTGGGTGGTCGGCATCTACTCCTGCTGAGCTCAAGTCAGTGGCAGATTACGAAAAGGATCTGGCGACTTGGAGTGAAAAGGACGCGAAATTGCAGCATATGTATCATTGCCACTACCCTTCCTAATTCCCTCTTCATTCGTCTCGTGAACAAGAATTCAGCGCATGAATACTTTGCGACTCTTTCCAGCCTCTTCCAGTCACGGTCCATAGTGGTCGGCGCTGAGATGTGTCGTCAGTTAGGGGAACTCAAATTGAAGGACGGTGGGGATGCTCGAGCGCACATCGAGAAGATCATTGCCTTCCGTGAGGACCTTGCCTCTATCGAGCGACCTGTCTCGGATGAGGACCTTTTTAACATCGTATATGCGTCCCTCCCTCGTTCTTACAACCCTGGGTTAGCTGCCTTATTCTCCACTATGTGCATACAGGGCACTACCATCACTTCTGATGATCTGATGGACATCGTGCTGGAGGAATATGACCGTCTAACGCTCCAGGGGGGCAAGGGGAAGACTTCTTCCTCATCTGAGGATGCTGCTTTCGGTGCTGATGCGTCATCCAAGAAAGGAAAGGGCTGGGGGAAGAAATTCGGTGGTGACTGCTACAACTGTGGTTAGTCTGGCGGCTGGCCATAAAGATTGTGATTGCTGGGAGGAAGGCGGCGGTAAAGCTGGCCAGGCTCCCAAGGGTTGGAAGTCCCGTGGCAAGAAAGCTAAAGATAACAAAGGCAAAGGCAAAGCGTCAGCCTCTGCGAATGCGGCCACTAGTGACAAGGACTCACCTGACAGTGCATGGCTCGCTGTGCCCGAGCCTGACTTGCCTGTTGCCGCTGGCATTGAGGCCTTGGTTGCGCGAGGTGACAACATCCCCGACTTATATGATAGCGGTGCCTCTCAGCACCTATCCCCTTGTCGGGACCGTTTCATCAGCTTCGTCAGTATTCCACCTAAGCCTATACGTGGTGCCGACAACGGTACCTTTCATACCACTGGGCGCGGAGACTTGCCTGTTTTCCTGCCTAATGGAGATACTCAGTCTCGGCTCCTCCTGAAGGATGTCCTGTACGCACCTAGTATGTGGGTGACTCTCATCTCCATCAGCCGCCTTGCTGAGGCTGGCTACCGTGCTATCTTCGACGGTGCGACCTGTCAAATTTTTGATTCCGGTCATGCTCTATTGGGTCAGGTCGCAGTTACGAACGGTCTGTATAAAATGCATTGCGATTACTCAGCGACTGCAGTGGCCGTGTCGACGGATCGACGACTCACCATGGAGGAGTTGCACATTCGCTTGTCCCATATCGGAGTGGGGACTATCTGCAAGATGCTTGCGAAGGAGATGATCACGGGTGTTACCTTGGACCCGGACCATAGCTCTATGGGCCAATGCGTCTCTTGCGAGTATGGGAAGGCGTCCCAGCAGCCTATTGGGACGACTCGTGACCCCAGCCGTGCCTTGGCACTTGGTGATGAAATTCATACCGATGTTTGGGGACCTTCTCCCATTCTGACGCCCGGTAAACGGAGCTACTATTGCTCGTTTACGGACGATCACACTCGCTACACACGTGTTAGCCTCTTGTGCGCCAAGTCTGAGACGTTCCAGGCTTACCTGGAGTTCGAGTCATGGTTGAAGACGCAGCATGGGATGGCCATGAAGCATTTGCGTTCCGACTGTGGGAGGGAGTATTTATCCGATGAGTTCAATCGTCACCTGAAGGATCATGGAACGGAACGGAAGCTCACCACACATGATACACCGGAACATAATGGTGTTGCAGAGCGCTTGAACCGCACTCTTGTTGAACGTGTTCGGACTGTCTTACACGCTAGTGGTTTGCCGAAGGCCTTGTGGGGTGAAGCGATCTTGCACGTTGTCTGGGTGAAGAACTGGTCAGCTATGAGAGCACTCGATGGGAAGACGCCTTACGAAATGTTATATGGGACAAAGCCCGACTTGACCAACTTACCACCCTGGGGTGCGACATGTTGGGTCCTCGATCGGTCTGGATCGAAACTTGATGACCAGGCTAAAGAGGGTCATTGGGTTGGCTTCGATGCAGAATCTACAGCTCACCATATCTACATTCCCAGTCGGCACGCTGTGATCGTTGAGCGCAACATCACTTTTCGACGAGATGATCCTGTCTCCATACGGCTTGACGGCACTGACTGTGATCAGCAGGGCCCGCCAGGTGTGGTTAGCAACACACCTGTGGCTGCCTCGCAACCTGTCGGACCACCTGGTAGCGCCATTGGTGACTCCTCGGGTGGTGGTTTGCCTCACCTTAGATGGTCGACTCGTTAGCGTACCGAGTCATCCTATATCCAGATGTTGCGACGTGGGGATGGCACTCACGATGGTAAGGGTGGACTGCCGAAAGGCATCCAGACGGCCATGGTTAAGGGTCTTGACAGTGGAACCGACGGTGGGACCGCTTCAGTGGCGTGGGAATTTGACGATGAAAACGCGGTGTTTGCACTGGTTAGTGGGACTGCAAAAGCTGAGGGCCTCGAACCGACTACTATTGAGGAAGCCACGGCGTGGCCAGATTGGCCGAAGTGGGAAGAAGCTATTAATGCGGAGTTGAGAAGCCTTGATGAAGCACATACCTGGAACGTGGTCAATCGCCCTGCGGACACCAACATCGTTAGTTGCAAATGGGTCTTCAAAATCAAGAAGAATGCTGCAGGCGAGATCGATAAGTACAAAGCGCGCTTGGTCGCACATGGATTCACCCAACAGTATGGGGTGGATTATTTCGAAACTTACGCTCCAGTCGCTCGACTCGCATCCCTCCGTCTTATTTTGGCTATTGCAGCACGTCATGACTGGGATGTTGACGTTTTCGATTTCCATAGCGCTTTCCTTAACGGTAAGCTAGATGACGATGAAGTCATCTATATGGAGCTTCCGCCAGGTTTCGACAAACAGGGCCGCGATCTTGTTGTGCGGCTCTGCGTGGCCCTCTATGGTTCGAAGCAGGGCGCGTTGAAATGGTATTTACAGCTTTATAGCACACTTCAGGAGCTCGGCTTCACTCGTATGGAAGCTGATTGGGGAGTGTTTGTCGCATTTGTTGCTGATCATATCCTCATTCTCGCTTCTCACGTCGATGATTGTACCATCACGGGTAGCTCCACCGACCTCATTAAATCATTCAAGGAAGAGATCGGGTCACGCTTTCGGATCACCAACTTGGGTCCGATCAGCTGGTTGCTCGGTATGAAAGTTACTCGGGATCGTGTGGCACGCACCCTCTCTCTCTCCCAAGAGCTGTATGTTAATGCGATTCTGGCCAAATACAATTTTTCCGATGTGAAGCCAGTCTCTCTCCCAATCAACCCTCATGTTCAGCTTTCGGAGAAGCAGTCTCCGAAGACTACGACTGAGATTGCACGGATGCATAACATCCCGTATCGTCAGGCCATCAGGTCGCTTATTCATCTCGCAGCTGGGACCCGACCCGATATTGTGTTCGCCACGTCGTTCGTTGGCCAGTTCTGCAACAATCCGGGTTGGGTGCATTGGGAGGTGGTTAAACGGATTTACAAGTACCTTTTGGGTACTAAGTCTCTCGCGCTGACTTTCGGGACTCGTACATCGGGTTTGGTTGGTTACGTCGATGCGGATGGTGCCACACAGGAACACCGCCGGGCCATCACTGGCTTCGCTTTCCTCATCGACAGGGGAGTGATCCTTTGGGGCTCGAGAAAACAAGAGCTCATCACACTTTCGACCGCCGAATCCGAATACGTTGCAGCGACGCATGCCGCCAAGGAAGCCATTTGGCTCCGCCGGATCATCAGCGAGATGTTCGTGCCACTCACGTGCCCAACTACCTTATACGGCGATAATCAATCAGCAATCGCGCTGACGCGCGATGGCAGCTACCATGCTTGTACGAAACATATTGACATTCGTTTTCATTTTATCCGCTTTAGTGTCAAGAATGGTTCTATTTCTTTTGTTTATTGTCCCTCTGCAGACATGGTTGCTGATACGCTTACTAAGGCTTTGCCTAGCATTAAGGTGAAGCACTTTGCACACGAGTTGGGCTTGCAATTGTCCATTTGAGGAGGGAGTGTTGTGTTTATTCTGCCTACTATAGTCAAATGGACTCGGACGTTAGGACACGGACATGGCGCATTACATAATGATTACATAATGCACCAGTAGATAAGATAGATTTCGCCGCGTCCTCACCTCAGTCAGAGACTCCATCCTGTACTGAGGTAAGACTGGTCCATTCACACTTCATACTTGATACTCATTCCCCTGTAGTACACTTCTACAGGTGCAATATATAGTCAGAGACTCCGTCCTGTACTGAGTACACTTCTACATGAAAAGCATGCGAAAAGTACCAAAAAAGTAAGTGGTGAATTTACTGATTGGCAGCTCAATTATACTCGAGCAGCATTCGTGTTGAATGAGACAATGAAGAAGGTGAAAATACCATTTGATCAGCATGTACTGTACATACATTTGGGTGCATAGTTTTCCATACTAGTTGTTAGTTTCGTCTCATTGTTTTGCTTGCTGTCATACTTAATGCTGTCTGTAACTGCTATATACTATCCGTGCTATCGACCTTGCGTGAAGGTCAACCAGAAAAGCCACTTCCCACATGGCTAGACCTCTCGTGAAGGGTTTTTTTTATCAATAATGAAGTAACAATCTACGTATTGAGGGGGAAAGGTTCCATCTACGCGCCCATTACCCGCGATTCGACCACCGATAACTGTGGTCACGTGGGACGTTCGGAGGTGCGGAAAAGGGAATACCAGGCTGGCAGACATCCCGAGTCCACATTCGTGCAACCGATTTTCAAGTTTAGAAGACAAAAGTCCGAAGATGTGAGGTGCGAACGTCCAATGTTCCGTATTCAACACACCTGAAGTCCGTTTCACAGTGCCGCCCTTGCGAGGGTGTAACGTGAAGAAGCACCCCATACCGTACCTCATCACATGGCACTCTTATTACAGTAAACCTTTTTTTGAAAGCGTCTCGGAGGTGGTTTGTGACTCCCTCGACTATCATGCGTCGAGTCTCACTCACTCATTTCCTCGTCTCGTGTGTCCTCACTGGAGCCCTCGCACAAACATGGTACGTTATTTC
>JBBPMX010000688.1:0-10328 GCA_038090515.1 Pulveroboletus cf. viridisquamosus
CAGAACGTGGACTTGAAAAAGACATTGGCGAGGGGGACTTGATACGAGCGACTGGCATTCATACCAGGCTTTATGCTATCATTGATGTGATCAGTAACACTCTGGCCTAATGACTTGGGTACACTTTCCCCGACTCCCACGATAGTGGGGGAGGGTTTTCACAGCCAGAATCGTTCCGCTCTCTGCCAAAGGACCCGTGGCAAATAATTATGTAATAACTGTATAGTACCTCGTGATGAACCGTTTGTTTACTTGCGGCCTGTCCCCTCCTTTTGCACGCAACCATGTGAGCCATCAGATTTCTTTTTTTTTTTTTTGGTATGCTGATCTTTTCACAGGTTTGTTGAAAAGGCAGTTTGTCTTGTACCTCGCGTTGTCGATGAACGCTTCTGCCCTCCCGATGGGCCCCATGATATAAAAGACTATCCAGTCTTCTATGACCCTGTCTATTATCCCGATGAGAACCGTGAATGTTTTGATTCTGCGCTAAATTTTTGCATCTGGCTAAACAATGCCCTTAAAGATCACTTGTTGCATTGCTTTGCATGCAATACTGATTACTCTGGTTCTGTCATGTATGATGGAATGAATGTCTTTGTTGTCCACTATGTCACCGGAGTTACGATTGTAAGACCTTTGGCCTATTTTGCCAGTGCTGAGTACACGCACTGCCGGTTACTGAATGAGATTGTACAGCAACGTCCGAGTGTACCATATCCCCCGGTGATACCTAAACGTTTTCTGACCATCCCAAGATGGCTCTTTCATGCAGATGACTTGAATGAGCAGAACGTAAACTCTCTTTCGGCTGCTGTGGTATACACTGCGGTTTCGTTGTTGCCACACGTTTCCCTTTCCAAAGGCACATCAAAAAAAGTGTGTGTGCGTGTTCTCCTAGATGACTTTGAAAAACAATGCGCTACCTTTCGTGAACCGGCCAGTGAAGCTGTCCAGGAAAAGCTCGCAGGCATCCCTTTACCTGATGGTAGCCAGAGCAGTACTATCGGTTCAATCTCTGCCTTTTTCGAGTCTCGCTATGGTCCTCTCGCTGCAGCTGCCCTGCGGAAACTGCCTATACCTATCTATGCAGCCTGTGAACCCCCATACGATCTACTTCCCTGGACTCACGCTCCACTTGATCATCTGATCGGTACACTCCGTGACGTCTCTTTGGATGTTATTGCACAATGTATTCGCAATATCTCTCACGTTCGCCCGACTTTCTCCACAAAATCACGGCGGAAGACATGTCTGGGCCTCATCAAACATATTCTTGACCGTGCTCGGTGTCTCTGCTGTATGGGTTATGATTTTATTTGTGGCCTTGTGGTGGCTTACTTCCCTTTTGATTACGACTCTAGTCTCTCAGAAAGCGATAAGCTCGTTCGCATCCTTTGCCATGAATATGGAGCTGACATTGTCAACAAGCTTGCCCACGTCACTGCACTGTTGCCGAAACCAATGAAAGTTGCATGTGCGAGACGCGAGAAGAGATTGGCCAGAGTGCAAGACAAAAAAAAAGAGGTGGCCGCCTTTGATAGTGAGTGGCCCGCTGTCGTTCCGAAGCAAACCATTTTCGAATGCCTGAACCGTTATTACGAGGGAACAAGGTGGTCAGACCCCCCTGTATGTGCCGTTTGTGCTCGACATTGCTTAGATGCTGACGATTTTGATCTTCTTTCTGAATCAAGTCTACATCTCGATTGCCTGGCATTAAAAGATGAATTTATCATTCGAAAGTGTGTTATTCAATCATTGTCATCACGATTCTCTTTTGTTAATCCTATATTAGATGGCCTCATGCTCGACCAGCATGGTATTGTAAAGGACGATCTTGAGAGCGCTGAAATCAAGATTTGTTCTGAATGCCGTCACGCGCTGAGCAAAAAGACAGTTCCTCGCTTCGCTCTTGCAAACGGTCTTTATCGAGGAGATCTACCCACGTGTTTCCATGATTTGACTTGGGTTGAAGAGAAAGTATGTGCTATCTACTGCACTACAGCGCATGTTACACGTCTTTTTCACTCTTCTGACCCTGCACAGCCGAAAGTTTTCCATGGGAATACATGTGCGCATGACATGAATGTCATTTCTACTGCATCGGTCTTACCTCGTGCTCCAGCAGATGTGGCAGGTTTTTTGAGCGTGGTATTCGTGGGTCCTCGTAACCTGACTTCGACTTCACTAGGAACCATTTTTCGGGTACGAAAGACCAAAGTCTGGGCCTTTCTGTTGTGGCTCAAGCACCATAATCGTTTGTACGCTAGTGTTCCCATTGACCCTCATGTAATCGAGCTCTATCCTGATGATGGGGTTTTGCCAGGCCTTTCTGATCGTGTTATTGAGGACTCGGATACCGATCCCAAGTCTCTATTCGAGGAGGAAACCTCAGGTTTCGATGCACATCCCGCCACCCTTGTCTATGACACAGGACAAGTTAAACATTCGTCCGATTCCGAGCCTGTTACATTGCTAGAAAAAATGGGTGTTTCAGACCCCGAGAGTGTTAGGTTGAGTGGACGGTCGTTTACCGCAGCTGCACTTCGTAACTTAGTTCCCAGGCAATCCACTCAAGTTGACCTTGTCATACATAGAGGTTCGCGTCCTATAAGTGAATACAATAATCCTGACCTGATACCAGGAATGTTCCCCACTCTGTTCCCCCACGGAATTGGTGGGTTTGAGGACAATTCACGATCTACTCCGCTGTCCTTTCAGCTACAGGCACGATACACCCTCAATCTTTCTGATCGAGCGTTCCGCTATCATCACTCATATATGTTCGTTGTCCTCAATATTATGCAACGTCGTCTCGCTCACCTTCATACGGCATTTACTTGCAAGAAATCTAATTTTGAACAGATTGCTCGCAAACTTACTGCGCTATCGGCCATGCTGCTGCAACGTGTTGCGTCCCGCCTTGAACTCGAGCACAGAATATCAGACATGACTTCAGAAGAGCAAAATGCTTTGAGTCTATTACAACATGTCAACACCATTTCCGCTCGCATCCCAGGCTCAGAAGCATCAAAAATTTTCATCCGGAATGAGATACGTAGTTACTATGGTTACTTCGGTCTCCCTCACTTATTCTTCACCTTCAATCCCAGTGTTGCACATAGCCCTATCTTCCAGGTCATGTATGGTGACAGTAGTGTAGATTTATCATTGCGATTTCCTCATCTCGTATCTGCATGTGAACGTGTGCTGCGTCTCGCTCGCGATCCTGTGACCGCTGCTGAGTTCTTTGAGTTCTCTGTACATAGTTGTTTCGAATACTTGCTAGGTTGGGATTACAAAAAACGTCAGTCCTCTCATTCTGGTGGTCTCTTTGGACGTCTTCGGGCATTCTATGGAACATGTGAGTACACCGAACGTGGATCTTTGCATGGCCACTTTCTCCTATGGTTACAAGGAGGTTCCAATCCTTCCGAAATACATCAACGCCTTCACGATGAGGGTTTTCAAAAGAGGTTTTTCGCATTCTTTGATGATATCATACATCACCACCTTCCTGATATTGAGATACCAATTGACACTAAGTTTGAGCCCCGGGTTGAGCGCCCACCACATCCACCGTCTAACCAAGAAATTACAGTACAGGCCCTGAATGAGTGGGATTCCGTCTTTATCACAGAAATCAAGAAGTGTGGTGAAGTGCTTCAGAGACACGTATGTCGCCCTGTGTGTCATAAATATGGAAACGAAGGCCGTTGCCATTTTCTGTTTCCACACGAGATCGTTGAATCATCATACTTTGATCCAGAGAGTAATGCAATTGTACTCATGTGCAGAGATGGTAATGTTAACTATTTCAACCCTTATATTCTGGTCTTTTGCCGCCACAATCATGATCTGAAATGCATCCTCTCCGGCAAAGGAGCTAAAGCCGCTATGTTCTACATATCTGATTACATAACTAAAATGGGTGCAAAAACTTATGAGATGCTTACCCTCCTATCTCGTGCTGTTGCCCGGATTCCAACAGACATGTCAAATAAAACCGTCACAGAGAGTGCGAGAACACTGCTCCATAAATGTCTCTCACAGTTCAGTCGTCAGCAGCAGATACACGCACAACAAGCTGCATGTTACCTCTGCGGCCATGACGATAGTATCTCGTCTCATAAGTCAGTTCCACTGATGTCGTCTGTTGCAATTGCATACGTCAAGGGGACATATTTGCGTGATGAAAATGCTTTCTCGGACACCACGGGTGGCAATGATGAGGATGCTGAACATCCACGTTTGCGAATTTCAACTAACAAGCAAGGAGATCTGGTTGAGACGAACCAGTTTCATCACTACCTCTACCGAAGCGACAGTCTTTCTCATTTGTCTTTTTATGATTTTGGACGATGTGTTGAGTTACAAACCAAGTCAAGAAGCAAGCGGACAAAGAACTCACACGAGACAAGACTTGGTGTGCTCCGTAGGCATGCGCTGAAGGAAGGACATCCATTATATGCCACACATGAACTTCTGGAGCATACAAATGAAGCAAGGGGAGATACTGCCCGTGAGCTTGTGCCCCGTATTGTTGGGATATCCATACCTCGTTCCACTCATCTAAGGGCTTGGTCGTTATTCGTGTTGACGCACTTCAAGCCTTTCAGTTGCAACGTTCCTCTCTTTGAAGAAAACGACTCACCGGATAAGGTGTTTGAATCATATAAATTTGCTGATGCAAGCCTGGTAATTATGAAAAATTGGGAAGCTGTATATGAATGTGAGGATGCGAGAGATGCTGATCGTTTGCAGAAACAGACTCAACGCACTGCTGCAAACAGTAACAAGAGTGACCGTAAGGGCCTTTTGATATCCAATGAGGAAGAAAACAATGAGCTACAGGATGTTTCGAGTACGCGCTTGCGTAACCAAGAAGAATTTTTCTTCAGTCAGATGATCCTACTATATAAAGAGGCTCAGTGGCTGTCGTCATCAAAGGGTCGCTCTAGTGATCTCGTACAAACAGAAACAGCATCTAAACTTCCCCCGAGTGAGGCTAAGATAAACGGAGCAGAAGTGGACTTGCCTTTGTTCAGTCTTCTGCGGTGGAAGAAATGGAAGCGTGAGCTTGATGCTCAAGAACTTGCCATAGCAACTGCTCGTCAAAACGCTTTGAATCCCGAGGACCAAGTTGATGTGCATCGCGTTGAAGACACAGAGACTGTGCATGGCACGAGCTCGGATATAACTCTAAATTGTCCCGTTGAGTCGACTGAAGCTCCAGTGAATCAGTGCAATAGCGATTCCGCCAAGTTACCTGTGACCCCATTACAGCCGGGTGAACTTGTAGATAAAATCAGGAAAGAAAGTGGTCTAAATGAAAAACAAAGTCTTGCTTTCCGAATAATCACTGACCATTTCATTCGCAATCACGTGGTAAAAGGGTCTGTATGGGAAGACGGATTTTCCATGTTGATGACCGGACCTGGAGGTACAGGAAAAACATACGTGGTGAAAGCTGTTCAGCGGGTGATGATACATTACGGTTGTGGACACTTAATCCAATATCTGGCTCCGACAGGGTCTGCAGCAACGCTGATAGATGGAATGACTGTTCACAAGGCGTTAGGAATCAAGATCAAGTCAAATAATAAGGGTAAGGGGAATAGAGTACCTGGTGAGAGTGTTGAAGACTACACGGTATTGATTTCCGTGAAACAACGAACAAGGCTCCGTGAAGAGTGGAAGAATGTCGAGTATGTCTTCCTGGATGAGACTTCATTACTTGGTTTGGAATTGCTCGCCGATATCGATCATGCGTTGTGGTTTGCAAAAGAGAGGCCTGAGAAATGGTTTGGTGGCGTGGTTGTTATCTTCTCAGGTGATTTCTATCAATACCCACCTGTTGGAAGCTCCCCACTCTACACGCCCATCTCGCCTTACGCGGGAACAACAGATAAAGAAATTCAGAAACGACTCGGACGATTAGCTTGGAAGTCTGTTAGCATTGTGCTTGACTTCACCGAACAACAGTGTATGAAGCACGATCGTGTGTATGGTGCTGCAGTCGGACGATTACGTACTCGGGAATGCACCTTGGAAGACGTTGATTTGTTCAACTCACGGGTGGTCAAGTCTCACCTCAATGACAAGGGAATAGATATGTCATCAAACGAGAATAGTGATGCAACTGCAATCGTGACGACGAATCGTTTGCGAGAGGCTCTTAATTGTGAGAAAGCGAAGGCGATGAACAATGGTAATTTGGTTGACTGTCTTTCATTGGATACATGTTCCCACCGGCCTCTCACAATGGATGAGCGACAGTTTTTGCACACTCTCAACCTTGCCTCCACACAACAGTCCCTTCCTTCCTCTGTTTCCCTCTATGTTGGTATGCCAGTTATCCTACGTCTTCGGAATTTGTCAACCGATCTCGGGATTACCAACGGTTCGCAAGGAATTGTACGCAAATTCTTCACAAATAAATGTCCCCTCGGACTAATCTACTGTATCGGTGTTTACGTTGAGTTCCCGCACAGCAGAGTCAGACTATCAGATCTTCCACCTAAGTACTTCGTAATAACTCCTGTGAGGTGGTCCTTTACGACTTTTTTGAAGCTAGCTGATGGCTCCAAGGAGAAAGTCAAAGTCGACCGTCTTCAACTTCCTATACAGCCTGCGTTTGCCATAACGGGTCATTCTGCACAAGGAAAAACATTATCTAAGGTTGTAGTGGACCTTTCTGAAGGGGGGTTTGCTGCCTATGTCGCTGCTTCGAGAGCACAGACGCAGGAAGGTTTGTTTCTAATGAAACCTGTTACTCTTCAGCACCTGAACAAGCCACTACCGTCCGATCTTCTCGCTGAGGTTCGCCGCTTCGAGGCATTAAAACTCAACACGTACATACGGTATGGTCTACATCCTGGAGATGAAGTTACAGTTCCTGATCCCAAGGCTGAACGTGGCAGAATACCGGAAATGAAAATGAAACTCGGCGAAGAAATCGGCTCGACACTAGGTGCTAAGAGAAAACATGAACATGCAGCAGTCCCCATATTGTTGCCCGAGGAGATGCAGCCGGACAATAGCACCAACCGTGTACAACTGCCAATTCCTCCTCGGAAGCGTGCGAAAAAGAGTTCCGTCACATCATTGGTTAGTGAACCTTCAAGGCTGACGTTGATCAACATTACCCAGGCCTCGAGTCCCATGCCACCATCTGTAGGTTGTCGATGGTCTTCTGTCAATTGGTCATGTGCTTATGACAGCGTATTCATGGCACTCTTTTCTATCTACCAGGATGATACTAACGCTTCACGGATGCAATGGAAATCTGCCAGCGATACGGCCAAGGTTCTTTCACAATTGTACGATCGTATACTGACAAATGATTCAAATTTGTACTCACAGGACCTGTTTGATATTTCTCGCGATGAATTCTGTGACACGCTTAACTTCAAAGATCTGCGATCTTTTCCTCGCACGGGCCACGTTGGTGCGAGTGTTACGGACATACTCGAAAAATTATTTCCTTCTTCCTGTCAGGCATTAATGACACGCATCTCATGCTCCAATGAATCATGCATGGTCAATAGCAACGAAGTTTCTCAGGATGAGACGGAGGACGTTCTTCCTTCTGAATGTATGTCTCTAAACTGGAATGGTGCTGCAGAAGCTAACCCCGAACAAGTCACTTTACAGGATTGGTTAAACCAGTGGACGCGCAGATATACAATACGGAAGAGAAATGGATCGCAGCAGGACCATCGATGCTTACCATGCAGTGGCGTACTGACCGAGCTTGTCGGCTTAAGTGTACCTCCTCGGATTTTATTTTTCCAGTTGTTTACCTCGATTCCAGTTATTCCGAACAAAATTATCAGCTTCCCAAAGTTACATGGCGACAGTGCGTGCTACACACTGAAAGCGATCATTTATTTTGGCGAATATCATTTTTCAGTCCGCACGTATTCAAGGGGCAGGGTCTGGAATTATGATGGTCGTGTCAATGACGGTAGACCCTACTTGGAACCCATACTCAGGTCCGACGATTCCGATCTTGGCATTCTCACCACCTTCCACCGCCGAGATGCGCATGTCTGTCTTTACATGTTGGAAGACTGATGGAGACTCCGTGACGCCACCGTCGGAGAGCCCACCTGTAAGCTGATAACTTTCAAAGCGTTGTGTATGAAGTCTGCTTCCCATAGGAATCTATTGCTGTGTATATAAGACTTTCAAGTGATCGCATTTCCCTCCCCTCCAGCTTTTCGTTTTCTTACGTTCCCACAAGCTCTCCCATACAACGTTTACCGCTATGCCCAACTCTCCTGTTCCCGTCACTCCTCCCTCTCTGACTTTATCTGTTGATCGTACCCCAGGCGCGTCTGATGCTGTCTTGGAGCCTGAAGCATTGTCGCCTGCGTCCTCCCTCCCTGCCTCCTTTGGGGTAGATGACACTGCCTCAAGTGCTGCCATCAACTCCCCACTCTTTGCCTCGCTACAGCACGTCGTGGCCGATCCCTCCGCACTCAGCCCGGATATGATTAACTCCATCCCCTTGCAGAACAACCCACGCCCCATGCGTGCGTTGATGAATGACGCTGCTGACTATTGGATCGACATCAACAATAATTTGGCCTGTTTCAAGTTTCCGGCCCAGGTTGATCGAAACGGTCTATATGGACGTATCGGTCCATACTTCAACCTCCCCTCAACTGGTGTACGTATTTATTTCGCTTCACATGAGTTTTTCTACTGAATAAATGCCAGCTCGACATCACTGCACTGCAAAAGACAAGAGCCCAGTTTGAACTGGTCGCGCTTCAGGAAACGGATCCTGAGTGCCCTGAAGAGGCTATCGCATGCTCTTCCATTCTTTTTGACACCCTTTGTGTCTTACTGAATGAAGCGGAAAGCGTGCGTTCCAATGGTAAATATTCAAGCTTTGCGTGAGCAAATTTATTGATCAATTGTCTTCAGCAAACATGGACAGGAAGCAGCCCCTGCCCTTCTGGCGCACTTACTTACCGGACCAGGGCAATCACTACGCGTTCGTTGTGACAACAGAGCAGCTGTTCCGTGACCTTCCAAGTACAAACAAGATGCCTACTCCAAGAATGTCTCGTGCTGATATCGGCAGTGAGTGTACTCATATCATTTATGAGCGTTTTATACTGATCATCTGTGCAACAGAGAGTGGCGGGCCAATGAGCCCAAGTAAGCGGATTTGTGCTGATCATTGAATACTTACCGACACACGCACAGGCAAGGTACGAGCCACGTCTGCTGCAGCTAGTCCCAGTATCGCGACAGGCATGAGGAATACTACCGCCGGATCCGTCGTGAATGCGACAAGAGGAAAAGCAGAGAACACTCGAGGTAATTTATATTCATCTATTGCAATCGATAACTCATGATATTCTCAATACCAACAGCATTGCATATTTCTGATTTACCAGATCCTTATGGACGCTACGCAGGACTCCTTAGATCCAATCCTGAGCTCTCGACAGTCAATGTCGTGATTCCAGACATCCGCGACAGGCACGGTCTCCTCATTACTCCAGGAGAGTACGATTCGAAGATTCAGGATGGCGATTATGTCGAAGTCGAGGTGTTCCTTAAGCTGTGAGTGAAATAGTCATCATTAAATCACTGCTTGCTGATACAAGATCTCGAATCATAGTTGGGATATCCGGAGCAATAACAGGATTGATTCTACCCCTTCGCGCATTTACCAGATCATGCTCCGGAGCATGAAACTGCTCCCTTATCATACATACTCCCAAGCAAATATATTACGAGCAGGTTCTCCTGGGCCTTCCGACGACGTTCCTCACGCTCCTGACATCCCTGATGTTCCCAGTGTTCCTGGTGCTGCCAGCGGTCTTGACTCCTCCGATGTACCTGGGACCTCCACTACTGTCCCTGCCGACATAAACAAAGGGAAAGGCAAGACATTGGCCAAGGGAAGGAATAGGCCCACTGCGAAAGGAAAGGGAAGGGCCGTAACCAGTGGAAAACGAAAGGCGGTCGATGAGGAGCAGCTCGGCGGTCAGTCTCCAAGCAAAAAGAGTTTGGTGGTCGAGGAAGGCAATGACTGGGTTATGGCCGAAACTAACGATTGAGTCACATGTACATATATTGCCTTGTCATCCGTGAAATCTTCTTGTTGTATTGTTTTGCTTCACTGTCGTTTTGTTTTTGTCAGGAGTCGGGGACTTGGCGCTTTTTGCGCCGCTACCGATTCTGTAATTGATGTGCCATCGTTACCACGAGCTGCAACATGGCGAGCATGGACGGACAAGGCCATCTCCTATCGCTCAAGGTCATGCGGGTGTCTGTGCGTACATCGCTTCTCCTGATACCGACAA
>JBBPMX010000689.1:0-10323 GCA_038090515.1 Pulveroboletus cf. viridisquamosus
TTTTTCTTTTCATGTCATGTGAATTATTTTATTTGTTAGTGTTGTGGGTCAATCGATTGATCAAACCACTACATTACCCACTTAGTGGGTTCATGCACCTTGGCACACTCATTGCCTTGCAAGGCAGCTGGCATACATTTTGTATGCCATGGAACTCAAGGTACTGTCAAGGGCCTCAAGCTTATGACAATTGGAGCTGGGCTCCCAGGTGAAATCACTGAGATTCCACTTGATGAGGAAATGGGCTGTTCAGCCCTCCTAGCAGTAGGTGAGTATCTTGTCCACCAACCATTCATCAGCATCAGATGATCTGATGTTGTAGAATGTGTGCACATCCCTTTTTAGGAAGAGTGCATCTCCTCAGGGAGTTCCAGGGTGTAGGTGTCGTTGACACCATCTTTCATGAGGACCTTCATGGGTCCAATGTACTTGGGTACAAGCTTACAAGCTCTGCCCTTTGGCATCACCAAGTTCTGGATTAATAAGTAAACCCAGTCATTGACCTGGAGGGCAGTTCCCTTCTTACACCTTTTATTTGCGTGGTGTGTCTGTACCACTCTGCTCTCTATAATGGCATTATGGGCCATCTCCAGGTTCTCCCTGGCCTGGTGTACAAACTTCTGGACACCTGGGGCACTTGATGTGGACCCTTGCGAGATGTGTTGCATCAGGATGGGCATATGCCCATAGTTCAGTTTGAATGGGGCGAACCTGGTCAAACTACTGATGCTCGAGTTAATTGTGAACTTGGTGAGGGGCAGTTTGTCTGCCCAATCTCTCTGGTTGGGCTATACCAGCATGCATAGTATCTACACTCTGGATTGCGTGTTCAGACGCACTGTCTGTCTGTGGATGAAACACTGTAGACATCAGGAATTTAACACCTATTATGCAGTGCAGTTCATGCCAGAATGCTAAGGTAAATTTGGCATCTCAGTCAGAGACTATTGTCTCTGGTAATCCGTGTAGCTGCACTACCTCCTACAGGAACTTCCCTGCAAGCTCAGAAGCCTGAATGGTAGTGCTGACAAGTACCAGATGTACCATAGAGGTTAGGCAGCACAGGACCACCCACAGGTAGTTGTGTCCACTGCTCAGTGGGAATGGTCCCACAAAATCCATAGCAATGGAGCCCCAGAGCCTCCCAGGCACAGGCAAACTATGGTGGGATGTATGGTTCGTTCGGGTCTCTGGAACACATCCACGTTGGATGTCATTGGTAGGTCCACAGAAAGGGCTTACAATCGAGGAATCTGAGGGGGTGGCCTGTCGTCACAGAGCTTTTTGCGTCCGAGCTGCTTGGCACCAGCTCGTACACTGTCTGGGTCTATCCGTCAGACTCTGACCCACTCCATAGTGTAAGTAGGCGATCAATCTGGGACATACATGGTGGGTTGGTAATGATAGCATCAAACAGTCCGCCACATCTCCATGGATGGTGCGTAATGTTGAATGTGCAGAGGTCTACGATCTGCTCCACGAGCCCATATTGAGCAGCCGAGCAGATGATGCCCAGGATTTTACCTTGAGAACAGCATCAGTCCAAGACCTTGCATCCTGTATGTACTGGCGGCACAGACAACCTTTTCCGCGCATTTGTTGACCGTCAATGTCAGATCCGTATACATGTGCTCCAAAATATGCAGTCGTCTGGTTATGGAGTCAGGTTATGTGCGTGGTCGTGTAACGACGCATCCGATACATACGTAGGCCATGCTTCCGGTTCCGATGAATGGGTCGTATACAAGCTTTTCTGATGCAGCCTACTACAACTTGAGCGCCTGGTTGATTTGCACCAAGAGACACCTTACTTGCGCTTGGTTGGCCATCAGCAATGATATTTCTGCCTCCATGCTTGTGTTCCCAAAGTATGCTCGCTTTTTTATGTTGAATGTCCTGATGAGGGACCATGCCGTGCCCTCCACGACCTGCCGGTGGGGATAAGTATGGTGCTGCACAAGGGGAACGACTGTGCTAGACGCACCAGCCTGCCAAAGTAGGCTTGCCTGAATTCACCTCCTACGTTCTGGTGCCCTCCAGGTTGGTGATCATCCTTGTCTGAGTCCAGTATACAGAGACGTCAGCCGCTGGTTTCGAGCTGTCTTCTGACACGCACATTCTTCAAACACCCCGAGCATGATCTCTGGGTTCTTCATCTCGATTTTTCCCAAAAAGTCCATGTAGGCAAAACTTTCGATCATGGTGCGCTGACGATGTTGCGAAAGCCCATGATTGTATCCAATCACAGTGAATTTGAAGGAAGTATCTGGGATATAACGTTCCCAGAGGGATTGAATGCGTTTATTCGCTTCATGTAGCTCATCATACATCGACCCCTGTGCGTAGAATTCGTAAATCGACCTCTCACGTCGATGTTTTATGACAACATGAAGGACGAGTCTGGTCAGCTCGATTATACTTGAGCAGTGTTCGTGTTGAACAAGACGATGAAAAAGGTAAGGGTACCATTCGATCAACGTGTGTTGTACGTACATCTTGGTGCATAGTTAGTTTCATCTCATTATTTCGCTTGCTGTTGCACTTGTTGTCTATAGCTGCTACCATGTACTGTCCGACCTGCTATCGATACTCCTGTACTCTCGCTTGAAGGTGAACCAGAAATGCAGCTTCCTACTTACAAATTTACGGCTTGGCATGTAAATATTCTCGAATAACCTGACTTAGCCCACTTTGTTAGTTCGACGGCTTGCCTCATAGATTGTGCTGGTCACCAGACTATTTGTTTGGGTGCACAGTGAATTGGGTTCATGTTGAAGGGTCACAATAATTGGGAAGCATAGATAAAGAAGAGTACAGTGTAAAAATCTACGTTTGGAGGGAGAGAAAGTTCCGCCTATGCTCCCAGTACCCGTGTTCTCATATCACCAGTACATTCAATCTCATCCCATACCCACCCCAGCAATGTCCTCAAGCCTCGATGTCCCGACCGCGCTACTTGAAGTCAGCTTAGTAAAAGTCTCCAAATACATCAACCTTTTTTTTTTTTTTTGGACAAGCATTAATTACGTAGCAGCTGGCTAACCTAGTTCTACATAATACACTAAGGCGACGACCTAGGTCATCAGTCCGAGGGAAAATGCATTTACGCACACCCCGCAGGTGCGGGGGTGTGGGACTCATTCACTGTCAGGTGGCCATGGCGGGTCCGGGGGCCCCGGCAGCGCAATACCCACTAAAACCTCAGGGCGGGTGGCCCAGTTTGGGGGGGGTGGGCGGGTTTGTAGGGCAAGTATCGGTTGCCAGGTGTGGTGTATTCTAGTCGGTAGGTGCAGGCGGTGTGGAAGCTTGGCTAGGTGGCGGTCTAGGTGCAGGCGTGCATTTATCTTCTCTGCCCACCTGGTGTTGACTGCTGTGAGTGAGTGTTGGGTCTCCACGATAGCTTGTTTGCAGTGGAGTGTCCAGATAAGGTATGCGGTTTCGGATAGCAGGATCCTCAGGAGGTGCACGCGGCCTTGGCTGGCCAGGGAGGGGGGTTGGTCTGTTGGCGCAGGGGTGATTGCACTGCAGCCCAGTATTGCGCCTACGGATATTTGGGGCCACGGTCCTAGTTGAGCAGGTCAGAGGTTCTTGGTCAGGGTCCAGAGTCAATGTCTGGTCGGGTCGGCACAGTGGAAGAGAATATGGTCTAAGGATTCGTGGGAGTCGGGGCATAGGCCGCAGAAAGTTCAGTGTTGGTATTCCAGGATGTGTTGCCAGAACTTGCCAATTTTCAGGGCGTTGTTCAGGGCGCAGTAGAGGAAGGTTTGGATGGGATGCTGGATGTCAGGGTGGCAGGTGGACTTCCAGAGTGTAGGTGAGGGCTCTAGGCAGGAGGTTATGTCGGAGATTGCCTCCCATGACAGAGCGATGTTTCTGGAGGGTGCGGCAGGTATGGGGGCCATTTTAGCGGTGAGTAGTCCATAGGCTGTCCGTTGGGTTAGTGTGGCTAGTTTAGCACCGGGTAATGCGAAATTTTCAGGGACAGTGAGGTCCAGTGGGTCTGGAGCGTCTTTGCAGGTCCTGGCATTTGTGAGGTGGTCTTCCATGAATACCGGTGTGGCCTTTGACCCATTTGAAGGAGGTCGGGGTGGCTCAGATTCGGAGGTGGTAGGCGGCGGCTTGTATCCATTCGGCGTTGGCTATTTGGTGCCATCCGTTGTCTTCCCATGATTGGAGGTGTTTTGTGAGGCCATCGATAATGTACCTGGAGTCGGTGACGATGGTGAGGGGGGTGCAGGGGTCGGCAAGTTGTAGCGCGGTGACCACTGCTGCAAGTTCACCCAATTGGTTTGATTGGGATTGGCCCGGGACCCTGATTGCGCAGTTCAGTGGGTGGTTCTCTGTGATCCACACTCCTGTGCCAGCGATTGCGTTTTGTTTTCTGTTGTTCAGGCAGGAGCTGTCAGTATATACTGTCAGTGGTGGGACCAGGGGGTCCCCTATACGTGGGTTCTGGAGGCGGTAGGCTGGTTCTGTGGGTTGAGATGTGGTAAGCACGCGGAAACAGTCGGAGAGTAGCTCTCATGAGGTTACTGAGGGGTCGAAGAGTACTTCGTCTCCTGCTGATATTATGGCCCGTCTGTTTTTTTCAGACCGGCGGTGGGTGAGGGTGAGGTGGTCCTTTTCCTGGTATTGGTAGGGGTTGTATTTGGGGTGCATATCGCCAATGATATTCCTGGCTCTTAGGGAGCATTCATGTGGGGAGGGGCATCTGAGGTCTCGGTCGTTCCTGCAGTAGTGACATAGGCAGTCGGGTCAGGGTTTGTGGGAGGATTTCCTACTGAAGAAGCGCTTTGCGAGGTATGTCAGGTCTTTCATGGTGTGCGGGTGGGGGGTGTGGAGCGGGCAGTCATGTGCCCTGTGGCGGTAGTATTTCGGTGGGACACCAACGTGGAATCAGGCTAGTTGCTGTCTCTTTAGCTTCTTTGACAGTTTATGTGGGGCAAAGGTGAGGTTTGTCTTTTTTGCTGCCTTGAGCATGTTGACAATCCAGGGGGGGGGAGGTGGTTTTGGGTGAGTGGGTGTGCATCTGAGTATTGGGTGGATGGTGGTGAGGAAGATGTTGATGTCGTCGGGGGACCTTACCCCAGATGGTTTTAGGCGGTTGACTATTGTGTCAGTGAGGAAAGCCCAGGCCGGTCGTTTACTCGACAGGTCCAGGTATGCTCTTAGCCACATGAGTTTGATTGCGGTGTTTCGTGCTGTCAGGTTGAGTAGGTTGATGCCTCCATCTTCTCGTGGGCGTTTGAGGCGTTTGAGGCTAATGGTGGGTTGGCTGCCGCCCCAGATGAAGTTTCTGATCAATCTGTTCAGTGTTGTGACTTCCGTCGGTGGCATTCCTTGGGCTCGGGTGAGGAATTGGGTCATGCTACCTACTGTGATCTGCGCGATCAAGCTTTTTGCGTCAAGTGTTGGACGGGAGGTTGCCCATTGGTCTAGCTTGTCTCGGATTTTATCGATGGTATTAGTCCGTGGTTGGGACCGGTCAGTGTTATTTCCTATCCATGCTCCCAGTATTCTTACTGCCGTTCCATCGGGGGCAATGAGTACATTGTCAGGGAATGGTTGGTCATCTGGGTGTAGTTTCCTGGTGGTGAGGAGGCATTGGCAGTGTTCTGGTGTTCCAATGGGTAGGATTTCGGTTTTCTCTACGTTGAATTTTGCCCCGGATGCGAGGCACCACCTGTTAAGGAGGGTCCATACGGAGTCGTATCGGTCTGAGTTAGAGAGGTAGACTGTGGCATCATCGGCATAGAGGTTGATTATGATTCAGTCTGGTCTTCCAGGGATGTTAAAACCTGCAAGGTCGGGGGAGGCATGGAGGGAGGCTGCCAGGGGTTCTATGGCAAGGTTGAAGAGGAGGCAT
Organism: Pulveroboletus cf. viridisquamosus; assembly: GCA_038090515.1. Classification (NCBI taxonomy): domain Eukaryota; kingdom Fungi; phylum Basidiomycota; class Agaricomycetes; order Boletales; family Boletaceae; genus Pulveroboletus; species Pulveroboletus cf. viridisquamosus. Next base: position 5,867 of record JBBPMX010000689.1, read on the forward strand.
GATAGCAGGTCACCTTGTCGCACTCCTCGGGTTATTTTGAAGGGGTCGCTTAGGAGTCTGTTTATGGCTACTTTGGTTTGGGCATTGGTGTACAGAGATTCTATCATATTAATAAAGAGATCAGGTAGGCGGAAAGTGCATAGGGTATTTAGTAGGTACAGGTGGTCAATCTTGTCGTACACCTTTTCTTGGTCGAGGGTGACGATAGCCCCGTCTTCTTCCATATATTCGGCATAGTCACACATGGTGCTCGCAAGGCATATCGGGTCGAAAATGGAGCGGCCAGGCACAAAACCAGATTGGTCAGGGTGGAGGAGGTGTATAGCATGTGGGGCTAGTTGGTTCGCCAGGGCTTTGGTGAAAATTTTATAGTCTGTGTTGAGTAGGGTGATCGTGCGGTAGTTCCCTATGTTGGTGTGGTCTTTCTTTTTGAAGATAGGACACATCCACCCATCCGAGAAGCCAGAGGATGGGTCCATGCCATTGGCTTGTATGTCTTGGAAGACAGTTCTCATGCATTTGGTGACGTCGAAAGATGGCTGTTGCTTCTTTTTGAGAGTCGTGTGATGTTTGTGGATAGCTTTCCAGAGTTTGTAGGGTATACTGTCCAGTCCTGTAGCGGTTCCGTTTCGGGCCGAGGAGAGTGCTTCCCGTATCTGTGTGGTGTTCATTGGGTGGTGGAGGGGTGAGGCGGGGTCATCAAAGTGTTGGTCGTGGGGGATTCCAGCCAGTATGTTGTCCATGGTATCCATCCGGGTTTGGTTTTCGGGCAGGGTCAGGTCCTCAGTTTGCAGGTTTCAGTGGTGTTGGAGTGCTACGTTAGCCATTTCATCTGAGCGAGTTGTCAGTCTGCCGGTATTTGGGTTTCAGATGGTGGAAATGACATTGTGGGGGCGTTTGGGGTTGTTAACAGACATCCAGTGTCGGTTAATTGTTTCGCCCTTCGAGTGCCATTTAGCTTGTGCTCTGGCTCATTCGTTTCGGAAAAGTTTGTTGGTCAGGTGTCAGGCCTCGGCTTCGAGGATAGCCAGGTGTCTTTGGTCGTCCTGGGACAGGTCTGCAGTGGGCTTGTTACAGATTGCAGCGATGTCTCGTTGCAGGCTCTCTAGTTGGCGTTTAATCTTAGGTACGTGCTTTCTGGCCTTTTCACGTGCTAGTGTGGTTATCTTGGATTTGAAGTCTGTCCATAGTTTTTGTGGGAGGGTTTCTGGGGTGGAGTTTTCCAGTTTCCATTGTAGATTGCGTCCTTCTTCTAATATCATGTCCATGAGGTCCTGGTTGGACAGGAGGGCTAGTGGCCAGGTCCATCTCCCTTTTCCGATATAGGGTAGGGCAAGGGGGATGTGTCGGACTGTGACCATTTTGTGGTCGGTTGGGATTGCTGTATCGAGGCAGTTCCAATTGTATAGTTGGGGGGCTACTTGTTATCGGGCGTAGATCCTGTCTAGCTGGGAGAAGGAGTGTGTAGGGCTTTGATACATATATAGGCGTGTGGTTGCATGGTCATGGCGCCACGCGTCCTTGATGTTAAGGGAGTCTTTGAAGGATTTCAAGGTGTGGACGGCAGAGGCTTGGTCAGTATGTTGTGGCGAGCGATCTATCGCATCTTCGATGACATTGAAATCTCCTAGTACGAGGTCTGGAGTGATGCCATGGTGGGTGATATCTTGGTTGAGGGTTTCCCAGAAGTCGGGGTGACTGTCTGGGTTGTTGGGGGCATATAAATTCATGACTATTAGTGGTGTCCGGTCGTTCCAGGTCAGTCGTAGGGTGGCGGTGCGGCCCGGGATGTGAGTGATGGAGGAGGACCTGGCGGTAGGTATTATCTCCTTGTTTAGTACGACAAGCGACAGGGGGGCAGAATTGTAGACTTTTAGTCGTCGTCCAAAAAGGCGGTCGATAAGTTTGAGGTGGGTTTCCAGGAGGTGGGTTTCCTGGAGGTATAGGAGGCCTATCTTGTGGTCTCACATGGTGCGGTGGATTGCTGTCCATTTGTTGATTGCACCTGGTCCGAGGGTTAGGGATGCTCATCCTTTCATGTTCAGTGTGGCGATTAGAATATTTGCCCGTGATCGGGGTTTCGGGTGTTGTTGTGGGGCCCTTGGGGGGGGGGGGTAGTTGTTGGGTTGTGGTTGTTTGTGTATGCTGCTGCCGATCTCTGCATGTACATCATTGAGGGTGGTCAGAGCGGTGGCCATGCCACCCTCTCTGCATTCGCGGAGGTTGGGACCATGACCAGGGGGATCGTCCGTCAGTGTGGGGGGTTGTGTATTTAAATGGTTGATATGTCAGTGGTTTCCGGTCTCTCCTATGACATATTCAGAGAGCCATATATAGCTAACCAGCTACAGTGGGGGTGCATCACATCTGTCGCATCCGGGGGAGCTGCCCCACGGGGCTTCATTTGTGACTTCGGGTCCTACCCAACAGTTCACCCGGGCCTAAATAGGCCCCTGTTGTCATTGCAGGGCCCAGGGCTTTCCTGTCCTGTTGCCAGTCAGTAAATGTGGGCCCTGGGGGGACCCGGCTTGGGTATACTCGCGCAGCTTCGAGGAGTGGGGTTGATTAGCAGGCCTAGGTATGTACATGTCGGTTGTTTGGGTACTACCCTATGTCTATATTTGGGGGTACATCTATGCTAGTTTGGCCCCCGGTAGTGGCCTCCTCGTCCTCTGAGGGTGTTGGTGTTGCGAGTTTTGTACGTCGGGCCTAGCCACCCGGGAACATTGGGGAAGGGGCAGAGCCCCGGGGGATGGGTGTGGGAGTGGCAGATCTCACAGGGTGGGGTTCTCATCAGCGATCCAACTCCGTCCATGTTTGAGTGGTATTTTATATCTCCGAGGAGTTTCCTCAGTTCTGTCCATGCGATGTGGTCATTTGAGGGGGAGTAGTACGAGTAGACATTATACCTGGGGTTTGGGAGTCCCCCTGCTGCCTTGCAGGCCAGTCTTTCGACTGACAGGGATGCAGAGAAATTGTTCAAAAGGGACAGGAGGTAGGTGTGTTCCTTGTTTTTAAGGTTGGGGTCATTGGTGCGCAGAGAGGCCAGAATGGCTGCTGTGACCTCATCTTGCTCCCAGGTTGCTAAGATTGCATCGCGTACCGCCTTTTCTTCAGGGGTGGTGAAGCCTGCAAGTGTGAACAGTAGGCCCGGGGGGTGGATTGGGTTCATGGCCCTAGTCTCAAAGGAGATGCGTTGTGAGGACCAGACCTTCTCTATTAGAAGGGTATTTGCCAGGTGCTGGGGGATATCCCAGACCAGGAAGGCAGCTGATTGTGTCCGGGGGGTCGTGGCCGATGGTGGGGGGGTAACATGGGGGGAGACATTTGGCAGCCCGAGGAATTCTGCAAGGTCGCCAATTACTTGGCGGAGGGCCTCCGTGAGAATTGGGATTTTCTTGGTGTTGCTTTTGTCCCACCCAAAGGGTCTGGCAATCAGTTTTGGTCCTGGGGCCCCAAGCCACCAGTTTACCGTTGCATCGTCCAGGTGCATCAGGTGCTCTGAGTTATCGGCGAGTTCGATTCTAGGGAAGCCATCCTCAGAGGGGTTTGTGAAAGATGGGCCATATTTCCCTGTCTGTTGGGCTGTTGGGGGGGCGGCCACATTTCGCTTGTTGCAGTTTGTGGTGAGGAAGGCTCTGAACCTTGTATTATCCTCTGTGGGGGGCGAGAGGGGGGTTGTAACAGAGGGGGGCCCAGGAGAGGGGAGTATCAGGTCGGGGGAGGTGGAGAGGGGGGTTGGAGAGGGGGAGGGGGAGTGGTGGCGTGCCGGCATGCATGGAGTCTTGGACTCCCTTGTTTGGGAGGCCCCAGGTGAGGTCTTCGTCCAGGTCAGCTTCATCATGGGTTGGTCGTCTGGGTGGGGTGGGATGTCCCTCATTGGTGGGGGTATGGTCCCAGTCAGCGAAGCTGTTAGGGGGCAGTCCATTGTAGTATTGGCCATTATGCTGGGTGTCCATGGGTTGGCAATCTAGTTGGGTTTGTTGTCAGGGTTGGGGGGCGGCCAGATTAGTACCTACCAATTCTTATGGGTCAGACTCTTTGTTCGGGGGGTGTGGGTGGACGGCGATGTGGGTCACTCCATCAACCTTTTTCAATGCTGCTGCTGGTTGCAACGATACAAATAGCCAAGGCTTGATTCGTATGCAAATCGCCGCCACCACCCCAAATGTTCATGGTGTTCAACCCGTTCGCGTGCCAGCAACTGGACAAACGGGGAACATCTGCAGGCTGAGTGAGGGTGCAGTGGGCAGGTGTGAAAAGAAATGATAAGGACTATGGTAGTGTAGCGGTGAGCTCGCTTTCAATGCTTCTCACATACAGACTAACGCATACGTCCTCTCGACTTCCATGTAGCCACAGGTCTACGAATGGCACACCGGGCTCGTACCTACCATGTTCGGACACCAGCAGCATTGCACATACCCTAATTGGTGACAGACCTGACTCCTAGGGCC
>JBBPMX010000691.1:0-10302 GCA_038090515.1 Pulveroboletus cf. viridisquamosus
AGGAGAGGGAGGAGGCCAAGGCAGAGAAAGGCATGCTGGCCAGGGTACCTAACGCAAGAGAGAATCAAGCTATCCTACCATATCTATGGGCGTGTGAGAGCGAAGAGAAAGAGGGGAATGGTGAGTGGGCGGGGGAAGGAAGGGAAACACAGGGGGAATGGGCCAAGGGGTAGGGGGAAGACAGGGCCAAGGGGCCCAGGAAATATGAGGGGCTAGACAATGGTGAAGGCCATCGTGACCAGCTCACCAGGGCAGATAAAAGCGAGGACAAGGTCCCCGTTGCTGTCGATACCCACGTAGAGCGGGGGCTGGCCGGTGGAGGTGGCCATGACGACCTGGGGGACGTCATCGGGGATGGCCTGAACCCTCCTGGGGATCATGTCGGAGTCGACTGCGTGGAGGAAGATGGGGCAGCGTGGGTCATCCAGGATTTGCTGGAGCCATTGGATAGTGGGGGGGGCAGTGCGACTCTGCACAGAAACAAGGGAGAGAGGGGGGGAGGAGGGGGGAGAGCGGGATTGAGGGGGAGGGATGATGGTGGATGAATTGTGGGGAGAGCCCGGAGGGGAGGGAGAAGAGGTAGGGGAGGCCCCGATACGGATGAGAAGGGATGCCTCAAGGTCGACCACACGCTCCAGTAGGTTCCTGTAGCGTGCCTGTAACTGGTCCAACATAGCCGTGACATCCGTGGGTGTGGGAGCAGGTGCCTGTGACGGGGGCCAAGGGCGGGTGAGGGAGGGGGGCATGGAGCCCTGCAATTTCGCAGTGGGAGGGGGGGGGCCAGAGGGAGCAGAGGTGGAACGGGTAGAGGCCCAAAGGTGCAGGAGCATGTTGTTCTGATACAGCTGCACTATAGAGGGGAGAACTCGGCCCGTATCAGGGTTGAGGGCAGAGGGGCGAAGATGACCCTTGAAGGAGTGGAAGATATCCACCAGCCATCTGGTGGCTCAGGGGGAGTCGACAGGACAAGCGATGGGGACAGTGGGGATTTGAGTGACAGTCCCCTTGCGGGGGCCAGTCTTCACGGTCCAAGACCAGGTGTAGGGATGGGCAGCGTAGTGGTGGGTGACAAAGGCTGGAACGGCAGGGAGAACCTGGCACGGAAGGTACTAGCAGGGAAGGCATGGAAGTGCCTCCCGATATCAGAAAGGCGGAGGGTGCATGGAGCAGAGGGATTGCAGCAGTGGGCAGGAGGGGGGGCCGTGGGTGGGGGGCGTTCCCACGGGTAGATGGTGGTGGTACTGGTTCAAGAGGCATTCCGTAAGTTCTCTTAATTCCGGGGATCTTAAATGAATTAGGTCAGAAAGTATGTAGATCATAATGATATGCACATTTTTGCGAGATTTCCCTCATGAATTCTCCATGCTGTATCATCCTCACCTAAGTCACGATGCTTGCTGGCTTCATCTTGTTGGAGAGCCTGAAAGGTCTTGATGGTTGTATCAACCTCACACCAGAGGTCGATACAACGTGTGATGCCACATGCAGCTGCAAGGTAAACTTCGTGTGGGTCGCCTTTTGATTCGGTTGCCTTGACAGCTGATGCAGAGTCATCAGACTTGGCTTCTGGATTAGATCTAACCATGTCTGCAGTTTTGCAAAGCATACAAATGAGGTGATGGTGACATACCTGGCCATCTTCTTGCTCTTACCATTTCTTTTCTTTCTGTAGTTTTGCTCGGTATCAGAGTCACCAGCAAGTGAACTGGAGTCTGTATCAACATGAGGCATGATGGATAAACAATGCAAAGGGGGTCCATTACCTCCTTGGACTCTGTATATGCAGTGAGTGTCACGTGTCACTTGCCCCAACTTACCATGATCGTGATCCCCATCCAATCCTCATGACAAGTAACCATGATGCAACCATGGTTCCAGGTACAGCACCAATGCCAAACCCATGTCAAAGCCAATTGGCCCAGTAATTAGAATGTGAGTCATGGTGTCCCTAATCTACTTTTCTGGTTCCCTTTCTGATCAAATGGACTAGAATTACATTGTACATTTTTGGCGCTGGGGTTCATGAATAAATTCAATTCAAGCTGAACCTGTATGCTGGGACAACCCACCCACATCCCTTCAGCATTCTCGTATCAGAATGGTGAATGATCGATCATGTCTTGGATGCCAGAAGTCTTTCGAGACACTGAAGAGGCTCCATGCACATGAGACTAGATGTGAGGGTAACAAGCGATTCAGGTTAACTATTTTACAGACCCAGGAGCATCTCGTTGAGGCCCAGGCTGAACAAGGGATCATTCAGCAACCCACTCTTCCTCCTGAGGTACTACCTGCTCCCCATGGAATCGTACCAATTGAAGAAGAAAATACTTTGGTGTGTACCTATTTCTCATGCACAAAGTTATTGACCTCTCCAGATGGAGAACATTGCAGGACCATCTGATCTTCCCCTTAAACTAGATTTGGATGCCTCCCTGCTCATTGAATCACAGTTCCCTGCAGTGTCTATGCGCTCGGGATGTCACATTCATCTCCCAGCACACTATATGGACTATCTTCCAACAGGAAATGGCCTCTGGAACATTCTGTCCCCCTCTCCCCTTCGTTCTCGCCCCCAATCACCTTCTCCTGGGCCCCAAGAGCCGTGACCACCGGCTGAGTATAGGACAGAAACTACGGAAATGGGCCTTTTCAGAATATACCCAAGCAAGCCCACTCTTATTCTGAAGGGTGAAAGTACCATTTATTCGGTTGTTAACACACCCACTCTGCTAGATGACAGAGCTTCAAATTTTGAGTCTCTGGGATCATCCCAAGAATCTCAGCACGAGACTGGACTCCTTCCCCACAATAAGATCATGCAAGCTAACCTTTTTTCTGCCTTCAGCAGCCCCACTGCCAGGCTATTGATGTGCTGGCAATATTCTGGGTCAAATTCAAAGTCAGCTGCCAAGCTTAATCGTTTGTGGTCCTTCATTCAGGACTCCTTATTCGACCCAGTGCTTCAGGCTGCCTTCAATCATGATCGTGAGTGCAAACTGATTGAGCAATATCTTCACACGGCATCAAATCCATTCAAATCTAATCATGGGTGAAAGATCTCGTCAGTCCTGATCCTATTGCCTTATGAGTGGACAAAATTTCCTCTGGGTGAACGTAACTCATCGGTACCTGTGATAGTGGTTGGTGGTGTCTATCATCACAGTATTACCAACATTATTGTTTCAGCAATGCAAGATGAAGTCTCATTTACATATCATATGATGCCATTCGAAAAGTATTGACAACCCGATCCTGCTGGGGACCTGATCAGAGTATTTGGCGAAGTGTACTCTTCCCCTCAGCTCCTTGATTATCATTGACAGATCAATTCACTCCCTTACCAGCCTGGTGACACTCTGGAGCGTGTCATTGTACTGCTTCTTATTTGGTCTGATGCAACACACCTTGCAAGCTTTGGTGATGCATCTCTCTGGCCGGTGTATATATTTATCGGGAATCAGTCCAAGTATACACATGGAAGGCCGACTGTAGCAGCATGTCATCATACAGCATATATACCCACTGTGTGGTGTCCCTGATTTTTGTCTTCCCTACTAATTTACCCTTCTAGTTGCCCGATAACTTTCAAGACAAGTACAGCCATCACTTCCAGGAAGGGTCCTCAGATGACGTGTATACTCATTGCAAGTGTGAGCTGATGCAAGCAGTATGGAAGCTTCTCCTCAATGAGCCATTTATGCAAGCATACAAGTCTGGTCTTGTGATCCATTGCAATGATGGCATCACATGCCGTATCTTTCCTTGTCTCTTTACTTACTCTGCAGACTACCCTGAAAAGTAAGTGATCCATTGTCAGTCAGATCATAGCATGACACTCCTCTCAGAATCCTATTAACGTGTATCAAGTTCCTTGGCCAGTTTCCTTGTCCCCGTTGCCTAGTCAAGAAAGCTGACATACCAGAGATGGGAACACCATCTGACTCGACAGCAAGAGAACAGGCCCTTCGAATAGATGATGATGCACGCAAACAGAAGGTTCCAAGGCACGTAAACTGATATTCAAACATGGTGCAAGCATCAATGGAGTCTGCGCCAAGAAGATCTTGTAAAGTGAGTCCCTTGTACCAACCATGGTGAGTCGTTCATTCTTGGACCATTTGGTATCACTTATCTATCGACTAGAATGCTTTCTCTGAATGTATTTACGCCGAAGATAAAGCATTCAACTATTTTCTTTTATTCGTTGTAGATCTCCTACACAAATTCGAACTCGGGGTGTGGAAGGCCATTTTCACGCACCTTATGTGCCTCCTTCATGCAGTAGGAGGCACAGCTGTGCAGCAGTTGAACTTCAGGTGTATATTGGTAAAAGTTTTCCTGTTTCTGCACTTAGACTGAATTGAACTTAGGTACAGACGGGTCCCTACGTTTGGTCAGGGGACAATCCACCGGTTTCACAAGAACGTGTCAGCAATGAAGTGTCTTGCTGCCTGGGACTTTGAGGATCTCCTTCAAGTAAGTATGTGCATCAGATTGGTGTACTCTACTAATAGAAGTGCATAGTGTGCGATACCTGTTTTTGAGGGATTGCTGCCAGGTAATCATAACAATATTATACTTGATGTTCTTTTCGATCTCGCAACATGGCATGCATTTGCAAAGCTTCACCTCCATACTGAGCACACCCTTAGCCTCTTTGATGCCACCACAAGCTATCTCGGAAAGTCGGTGTGAAGGTTTCAATGTACGACATGCCAGTACTACCACACGGTCGAACTTCCTCAAGAGCATGCATCCTGTGGACAACATGTTGCTGCTCTGGCTGCTCAACAGCTGCATTTGGTCTCAGTCTCTTGATCCAGCAAACCGAAAACAAAGATGTTGAACCTGTCAACCTATAAATACCATGCGCTTGGTGACTATCCGAATACAATCTGTTGCTATGGAACAATGGACAACTACACAACTCAGACAGTAAGTAATACATTTCTGAGCCTTCATTAGAACTAAATATGCTCTAGAGTGAACTCGAACACTGTCGTTTGAAATGACAGTTTCCACACTCTGGAAAAAGGAAGGAGACCATGGTCAAAAGTATTGCCAATCAAGAGGCAATCGAGCAATTTATCAAGAGGGTTAACGACACACGAACAAGGTTAGCAACTGAACAAGATAACTTACCACCATGACGCCCGTGTACATCTCCGAGCAAGCATCATTATATCACCCAGTCTTCCCGCAGCAGTAGAGATCTTACTGTATGGCTAGGGGAACAAAGAGGTGGCCCCACATTCATGGCATGTGAAATATTTTCCTACAATGAGTTACTAACAACACTTATAGGGCTTTGTCCCTCATCTCTATGACCATTTACTTGCTCATGCACATGAAATGGCATATGAAGGTGACGAGTATGACTTTTTGGATGAAGACTGACAATGCATCAACATTCAGAATAACCAAATTCATCTCTACACCACGGTCTGAGTCAACTACACCACATATGATTTACAATGCGAGCAAGACACAATCAACCCCCTCACTTGAGCAGACGTTATGGTTCTGTCCCACGAAGATGAACATAGCCACCCATATTGGTATGCTTGTGTCATACATGTGTTTCATGTAATGATACAGCGGTGTGAGTCCTTGCATTCACCATTCTCAGCCCCCATTCGTATGGATGTCCTCTTTGTGCACTGGTTCCATCGAGATGTGAACTATCCTTGTGGCTGGGGAGAGAAATGCCTCCATCGACTCCAATTTTTTGATCAAGAAAGCAGCTCTGATGCATTCAGGTTCCTTGACCTGGATTCAGTCATTTGCAGGATCCATCTTATCCCTGCCTTTGCATACTTTTGCACGGAGGACCTCCTCAGACCCTCAAAAGCTCGCCAACAAAAAAATGAGGATGAGTTTCAAGACTGGAAGTACTACTACATTAACATGTAAGCATTCTAGCTACATCAAAATCTCGTGTCCTTATTCTCCTTAGCTTCATTGATCGTGACATGTTCATGAGGTTTCGAGGTGGCAGTATTGGTCACAAAGCCACATACGACTGGAATGAAGTCCTCCATCAGGATACTGGACGGCCTGTGGAGGATAATGATATCGAGATGGACCTAGGAGAGGACAGAGAGGAAGGGAAAGAGGTTGAAGAAGAAGAGCCAGATGATTGGGAACAGATGATGGAGGAAAATGACAATAACTGTTATAACTGCGTCAAGCAGCCATCGAAGGGGACGGGAAAACCCTTCGGCCAGAAGAAACAACCAAACCTATAGCCAATAACGAGGCTAGCCGGCAAGGAGAGAAAGCCTGTAACCCTGGCAAGGGAGCTACAAGTGCCAGCGAGCCACGTTGAGGGAGTGCCCATAGCAGACGAGGTTTTAACCCAAGTCCCAGGGGCCCAAGAGCAGTGAACTAGACAAGTGGTCAAAGCTGGGGTTTAGCCAGCTGGGACCGCTGTCTTATATTGTACAGGCCCGCACACAGACCAAGCAGTACACTACTATACATGGTAACTAATAGATAAGGCTATGCTACATAAGGAAGGATGGTAATGACCATGGGTAAGGAATGGAAGTGCGGATGGAAATGAGATGTGCAAGGCTGCCGTGAGGCGAACCCTGAGATCTGGATCTGAGATCCGCGGAGATGGAGATCTAGATAAATAAGGTGATACATGAGGAGGAGATTAGATCGGATGGGGAGATCTAGGAGGTGGCAGGATTGCTGTGGAGATCCGATGAAGATAAGGGTTAGGGTAGTCTAAGGGTTGTCAACGTGTAACCCTAGAGGCTATGATGTCATAGGCTAGACTCATCAGGTGATGGATGATGTCATGGCACATGACTAGTCATGTGATCGGCCTCATGGAGGTCACATGACGAAAGGAGCGTGAGGGATGAAGGAAAGTGATGAAAAGAGTGTGGAGATAAAAGTTAGTTGCACGCGGTTCATAACAATAACAGGGACAACGGCAGCGACGATAGTGACAAGAGCAACAAGAGTGACAAAGAGGACATGGACCAGGTGATTGCAGAAGATGGGGAGGACTTGGATGATGACATTTACGCACAAGGAAGGTATGGTGCCCCTTGACTCGCATTATATCGCTGACATCACTCATGATAACATAATATTGGCAAATTTAGAATACCCCATATCTGCCCGGTGTATTTGGTCATATTATATTTCTGCAATTTTTGTGATGATGGGGTTTGGACTGGATATGACACACACCCCATTGATATAGTCACAGATCACAAAAATCTGGAGTATTTCTCTATGAAACTCCTGACACACTGCCAGGCCCAATGATCAGAGTTTCTCTGTCAATTCAATATGGCAGTCTGATATTGCCCTGGTAAGCTTGGAGCTAAACCTAACACATTGACTAGATGCTGGGATGTCTACTCCAAAGAGGGGGATAGGAACTTCACTTATGTCAACCCTGACAATTTCAGGCCTATCTTCACTTTGGAGTGACTTATGATATCCTTGCAAGCCATGCTCCTAGAAACTCCATTACTCCAGGCCTTTGTCTTACTCAACACTAAATAAGTCCATTCTGATATCCTGTCCTCCCTTCTTACTGACCTAGTCACATCACCTCACCTCACCTCCAAGTCATTAGATGATCTGAGATGGTCCATGAGCCCAGAAGGCTTCCTCCTAAGGGACAAATGCATCTATGTCCCCAATGCTGCTGACTTTCAACTCTGACTCCTCTGGACCTTCCATGACCATCCTACTGTAGGCCACTTCAGCCAGAATCATATACTAGAGCTGATCTGTTGTGAATATACCTGGCTGGGTATTCAGACTTTTATCATGGACTATATATTATCCTGCATAACATACTCCTGAGCCAAGGTTCCCCAACATCACCCATATAGTTTCCTCAAGCAGCTTCCAGTCCCAGAGAAACTATGGAATTCCATATCCATGGACTTCATTGAGCAGCTTCTGTCTTTCTCTGGATTCACTGCCATCCTCATTATCATAGATTGGTTATCAAAGCAAGTTATCTTTGTTCTGACACATAACACCATGACTTCCACTAAACTAGCAAAGTTGTTCCTCCTACACATCTTCTCAAAGCATGGAATCCCCTCCTATATCTATATCACCTCCAATAGGGGCTCTGAGTTCATATTGCACTTCTTCTGGTCTCTAGGTAAAGCCCTGGATATGTGCTTACATTTCACTTCAGGATACCATTCCAAAGAAGATAGTCAGAAAGAATGCACTAATCAGACCCTCAAGCAATTGTTGAACAGGACCCTAGTAGCTGCAGAGGATGGCTAATAGGACTCACATAGAGGGTTTGAGGGATGTTGGGATGGTCCAAACTGATAGTTACATGTCAAGAGACTTATTTAAACTCAGTAGTCTGAGTGTGAACTGTAGGTACACAATTATCTAAGACTACCATAAAAGGTAACTAAGTGCATACTACAGTAAAAGGGTAGTGAATGAGTCACACTCATTCAATAGCAATACCTCTGGATCTATTACAACTACCAGCAAGACAACTGGTTGGAACTACTTATGCTCACAGAATTCTCCTACAACAATGTCCCTAGTGCTACCACTAGCATATTCCCCTTCTTTGCCAACAAAGGTTACCATCTGAATCTCACTGTCCACTCTGACACCAACCTCACCTCCTCCATGGCCCAGTCCTATGTCATGGACTTGAACCAACTCCATGAATTCCTCCAGTCAGAGATGCTGGAAGCACAGAAATGCTACCAAGGACCAGCAGATGCTAGACAATCTCCAGCCCCAAACATTGCTATCAGAAATCAGGTATATCTCAAAGTGAAATACCTCTATTCAACCAGATCCTTGAAGAAACTCTCTGAAAGATATTTAGGACCTTTCACTGTCATTGCTAAGCCTGGTTCACACTTCTTTACCTTACGATTACCTGACTCTATGAAATCTATACACCCAGTTTTCTACATCTTACAGTTAGAACCTTGTATTCTGAACTCTATCCTGAAATGTGTCCAACCTCTGCTGCATCCAATCAAGATTGACAGAGAACCTGAGTACAAGATTACAGAGATCCTAGACTCCGAGATTGATTGGAGAAGGTATCACTGCCAACTCCTGTACTTGGTGTGTTGGCTCAGATATGAGGGAACTAACGATGAGACCTCTTGGTTGTTAGCTATAGAGTTAGGTCACACATTGGACTTAGTTGCAGACTCCCATTGGAGGTATCCTGACAAGTCTGGACTACTTCTTTCTTAAATACTGTTACACTTGATCCTGGAGAGTCAAGTATGAACTTGGCAAAGGTCCTAAGATACTGAGACAAGGGAGTACCTTGTAAACAGCAAGGTCAAGGGTTTGTCCTGGTATGACCAGATGAGGGGCTTCCTGGTGATGCAGGTGGACCAAGGACTATCCCTTGTGATCAGGATGGGATGCAGGCAGGAGGAAAAGCACTCACTCAGGTGTAGAGCAAAGACACAAGAAAAGGAGTTAGGATTATGTAAGCCAAGTAGGTCTAAGCTGGAGCTACAAGGGATTACATGGGATGGTTTATATATGAGGACCAAGGGATGCTGAGTAATCATATGGAAACTGAAGGAATAATATGCTGACTGAGCATTGAGTCAGCAGACCAATAGCCAAAGGAGCACTATGAGTAAGCACAGAATATGAAAGAATACAAGAGAATACAGAAGAATCATCTGGCATGTGAGCAAAGGAACTATGAGTCTAGCATAAGGAGAACTAGATGAGGAGGGAAGTGAGTCCAATGACAAAAGAAAAGAGTATGTGTGGAAGCAAATCATAACAAGTACTTACTCTTTTCTCCTCTTTTCATTTTTCTTTCCATTCTTTTCATTCAATCTTTATTCCAATTTGAATCTTGTTCATTTACAAATAGAAAAAAAAAAAAGACATTCTTCTATCTACTTGGTCTCTGGTTCCTTCAGGGCCTCCTTCATCTCCATCTTCACCTCTGCCTCAATCTTCACCTCTGCCTCCACTTCCCCCCTCTCCTTCACTTCCTCTGTCTGCACCTTCATCTCTGCCCTTTCCACCTTCACCTCTGACCTACCCACTTCTGTCTGTGTCCCCATCTTCTTGCACTAGCACTCCCTTGCCCACACCTCCACCATCTCCCTTTGGAGCTCCCTCAGCTTCTCCCACACCCCACCCATGTCCTCTCACAGGAGCATCAAGCTCCCTACAATGAGGTCAAGCAACCCTGTGGCCTTTGTAAGAAGGCCCATGAGGGCACCTGGGGTGGGGTAGGGAGAGGGTGGCACAACCACCTCTACCCAGGCCTTCTTGCAAGGTGCCAGG
>JBBPMX010000692.1:0-10300 GCA_038090515.1 Pulveroboletus cf. viridisquamosus
AGCTGGGGCATAGCACATGTTCCAGAACATGTTTGTTCCTCTAATTTGGAAATGGATGGGGATGTTAGAAAATTCATGGAATACTGAAGAGCTGATCATAACTATGCAGGTACTCTGGAATGTGTTATGATTTAGCTATGTTCTTTTCTTTTCTTTTGTCGGACTTATCTCTCCTCACTTAGTTCTCTTCACACTAAGCTCATAGTTCCCCCCATCACATACCCAATCCTTCTTTCATTTTCTAGAATGTTCTCCACTTACTAAGTAAGCTCCTTTAGCCATTGGCTCACTGACTCAATGATCAGTCAGCTGTTGTTCTTTCATGTTCTCTTTCCTTCTGTACAATTACTCAGCTTACCCGCATCCTTGTATATAAACCCCAAGTAGCTCTCCTATACTTCAGCTTAGACCTACTTGGCATATAACATCCTAACCCCCCTCTTTGTGTGTCTTTGCTCTACACTTGAGTGAGTGCTTTTGCTCTCCCTGTGTCCCAACCCAATCACAAGGGTTTGTCCACCTGTTTCACTGGGAAGTTCATCATCTGGTATCACCAGGATGAACCTCTGACCTTGCTACTGGCAAGGTACCCCCTTGTCTCAATAGCATGGGAACTTTGCCAAGTTCATGCTCAACCCTTCGGGATCAAGCGTAACAAAAGGTCTAAGCTCTCCTGCTGCAGTTAGCACTGCCTAAACCACCACCATATCTTGATGAAACCCCCCTAGCCTTGCTGATAGGATCTTTGGACCTACCAGAGAATGACCAATTGTTGATTCGGAACCCAAACTCCAATCTTCCGAAGAAGAACACCCACCATCATTACCAGACCTCCACATTACTTCTCCTCAAGAACAACACAAGGATCACGCCCTCGCCATCCTTTTCTCTGAAGGAATATCCATCCCTAGAGAGCCAACCCCACCATCTCCCACCCCCATAGCAACCCACCAAACCCTCCCCAGAGCCCTTGCCAACGCAGAACATCGGGCAAGAACAACCCGAGTTCAACCTCCCATATGAAACCCGCCCCCACCATTCACTCCCCCACCAATGACCACCAAATCTACTGAGCTTCACCTTGGGAAACCAGATGACTATGACGGCTCCTATGAGAAAGCCATCCCATGGCTTAACTCTGTCCAGTTTTACCTCATTACTAATGAGGATCTCTACAACACCGATGCAAAGAAAATTGCATTCACCCTCTCATTCATGAGAAGTGGATCTGCAGCCACCTGGGCCAACACCTTCTGGACTCAGAAACTTGCTGATCCCACTAACAGATTTAGAATGTACAAGAAGTTCGTAGAAGGTTTTAAAGAAAATTTCCAACATGAAGATATGTACTATTGCAAAGGCAGTCAGATGGATGCAGGATACCCGCATCTTGAAGCTTTCCAATATCAATGGCTATATCTCGGAGTTCAAGAACCAAGTCTCTCTCAGCACCCTCGAAGACAACATTATCCTCACCAACTTCTTTGCTGCCAGGATACCGAACTCCATTCGTCAATGCATCTTTTCCATGGATACCCCTCCAGTTACCATTGAAGAATGGTACAAGAAAGCTGTCCACTTCATTATCCAGTGGGAGCAAGCTGATGCCTACAAGCAGAAAGGAATGTATAACTACTTCTGACCTGCTGCATCTTCCACCACCTCCGCAAAGGACCCAGACACCATGGATGTAGATGTTGTCAGGATTGGCAAGTTAACCCCGGAAGAACAGAAGCGATGCATGATGATGAAACTCTATTTCCGCTGTAGCCAACCCAGGCATATGTCCAACACCTGCCTCACCTTCCCAACACTGGGAAAGAAGAAAACCTCCATCAAAAAGGTTCCTGAAACCCCCTCACTTCCTAAACTTGAATCTGTCCCTGATGATGAAGATGAAGAAGACCCTCCTGAAGAAACCATTAAAAGGGTAACCTTCTCCAGATGGGGCAAGGGTTTTTGAAGGGAGGAATGCCCCTGACGCATGTTTCCTCCTCTAATCACTGTGTACTAGTAGCTAAAGGTTCCCTTCACTACTGGTCTGAAAGTCGTCAAAACTCACACCCTTGTAGATTCTGGAGCCACCCGATCCTGTATAGATTGGGGATTCATCAAGAAACACCACATCCCACTCACCAGACTCTCGAAACCCATTCCTGTTTGGAATGCAGATGACACCCTGAACAAAGGGGGTCCAATTAAATTCTCTGTCACCCTATCCTTCATCATTGAAAACCTCTCCTACTCTGAAACTTTCCACATCATGCACTATGGAGATGACCCTTTCATCCTTGGAATGCCCCAGCTACGAGAAGCCAACCCACTCATCGACTGGTCAATCTGTACACTCCTTTTCCCCATCTCTGATGCCTTATCGCCTGTCAAACCCACCAAATCCCCCTCTGAAACGAAGTGGCTCATGGAACATGCAGCCAAAGTTGCAAATATCCCAGACCTGGTTCAAATTCATCACATCCAAGTTGAACAGGACCAGGATAGTACTCTGTTCAATTACCTCCAAGATTGGGGAGGACATAGGTGGCCAACTTATAAAGAGTGGAAAGCATGGGAAGACGATGTCATTGTCAAACGTCTTACCACTGCGACAGACCTTGCCATCAAAGCTCTTGCTGAGAAGAAGGAAGTACATCTCCCCCCCGAATTTGCAGACTTCACATCTGTGTTTTCTAAAGAGTCCACCGACCACCTCCCTCCCTCTTGCCCTTATGACCACCCCATTGAGCTCGATGAAGTGTTTAAACCATGATCAGCAAAGCTCTACCCCCTTACTGAAGCCAAAAAGAAGGCCACTGAAGATTTTCTCAAGGAAAACCTTCACACAGGAAAAATTTGCCCCTTGAAATCCCCTTAGTCATCCCCTTTCTTCTTCATCAACAAAAAGGATGGAAAACTATGCCCTTGTCAAGACTACTGATACCTCAACGAACACACAGTTTGGGATACCTACCCTCTTCCTCTTATTTCTGATCTTGTCGAATGACTCCAAGGAGCCAAAATATTCACCAAGTTCGATGTCCGATGGGGGTACAACAATGTCCGGATCAAGGAATCTGACTGCTGGAAGGCTGCCTTCCTCACTCACAAAGGCCTATTCGAACCCACCATTATGTTCTTCAGACTAACAAACTCCTCTGCTACCTTCCAACACTTTATGAATGATTTCTTCCATGACCTTATCGCTGAAGGATGGCTTGTCATCTACATGGATGACCTCCTCATCTTCTCACCAGACATGAGGACTCACATCGAACGCACCTGCCACGTTCTCCAGCGGATGACTGAACTTGACCTACATCTTAAATTGGAAAAGTGCGACTTTGCCACCACTGAAGTTGAATACCTCGGCATGGTAGTCAGACCCAGAGAACTTGCCATGGACCCTGTTAAGCTTGCAGGGATTGCTGATTGGCCAACTCCCCTGAAAGCCAACTTCTATCGATGATTCATCCTGGATTACTCCACCATTGCTCACCCCCTTCTTGACCTCACCAAGAAGGACCACCCCTGGGAATGGTCCCCTGCATATGCTGATGCCTTCATCTCTTTGAAGGCAACCTTCACCTCTGCACCCATGTTACTCCTACCTGACCCCACCAAACCATTCTCAATCACCACTGACACCTCGAAATGGGCGACAGGTGGCATTCTTCTCCAACCCAACAGTAATGGTGACCTCCAGCCATGCACCTACCTCTCCCAGTCCTTCTGCCCTGCAGAGCAGAACTATGACCTTCTTGCTGTCATCTGTGCACTCAAAGCATGGCACCACCATCTCCATAGCTCCCCTTTTGTGGTCTCTGTCCTCACAGACCACAAAAACCTTACCTACTTCCATGAACCACACAAGCTCAATCGCCGGCAAGCTCACTAGCTCCTGGACCTCACTAACTTTGACCTAAAGTTCACCCATGTCCCTGGGTCCGCCTTCTCTGCCCCGGATGCCTTGTCCCACTGACCAGACTTTGTATCCTCCAATAACGCCAACAACGAAGACATCGTCCTCCTCCCTGATGACCTCTTCATCAAACTCATTGATACAGACCTTGCTGCCAAGGTTGCTGCTTCCTCCCCTTCTGACTCTGTCGTCACTGATGCCCTCCACACTCTTGAAGGATCCGTCACCTCCAAATTTCGCTCCCACCTGTCTGATTGGTCCTTTGATGCTGGCATCCTTACTTATCAGGGCTGCATCTATGTACCCGATTCCCTCTGCTACAAGGTTGTCTCTCGTGCCCACGACCACCCCTCTGCTGGCCACCCTGGTTATCTTAAAACTCACCAACTCATCTCCCGTGACTACTGGTGGCCTGGTCTTGCCTCCTTTGTCTGCTGCTTCATTGAGGGTTGTGATCCCTGCCAGCAGATGAAAGCAAACACACATCCCACCATTGCTCCACTCACCTCCACCTCCTCTTCCTGCACTTGCCCCTTCCAACAGGTCTCCTGCAACCTCATCACTGACCTCCCAGAGTCCTCTAGCTTTGATAGTCTCTTAGTTGTGGTTGACCATGGGCTTATGAAGGGGATGATTTTATGCCCTACTTGAAAGATTGTCATGGCAGAAGGAATCGCCCACCTTTTTTTCCACAAGGTGTATACCTGGTTTGGACTCTACAACAAAATTATCTCTGATTGTGGCCCACAATTTGCCTCGGAATTTGCCAAATCCCTAGCTAAACTCATCGGATACCAACTTGCCCTCTCTGCCACCTACTACCCACAAACCAATGGCGAAACTGAACAAGTAAACCAAGAGATCAAAACCTACCTCCGTCTATTTTGCCACCAAACACTGAATGGGCAGACCACATTCCCATGGCTGAATTTGTGCACAACCACTGCCCCCACTCTGTTACCAACCAATCCCCATTCTTCCTCATAATGGGATATGAACCCAAACCATTACCCATGATCATTGCAGAAACCCCACTACCTGCTGTCAGGACCAGACTAGACATGCTCTCCCACTTTCATGATGAGGCCTTGGCATCCCACGAGCTCACATGCCAAGTCATGAAATCATGAAATACATGAGGGTTCACCCCCTGGAAACATGGTAATAAGGTCTGGTTAGAAGCATAGAACTTAAAATATTCCCTCACCTCCCCTAAATTTGCCCCTAAACAGGAAGGACCCTTCACAATCACAGATGTCTTATCTCCCATCTCTTATTGCCTTTGCCTCCCCAAAATGTGGAAAATCCACCCTGTATTCCATACTTCTCTCTTATCATCCTATCATGAAAATGACATTCATGGCCCGAAATACCTGGCCCCACCTCCAGAGTTAATAGAAGGAGAAGAAGAATACGAAGTAGAAAAGATCATATGGCACAAAGGAACTCCGACTCACCGGCAATTCTTGATTAGGTGGAAGGGTTACACCGCTGATGAAGATTCTTGGCAAAATGAATCAGACCTGACTAATGCCAAGACCACCCTCAATGCTTATAAATGCCTCCACCCAAGGGTCTTCCCCCAGTCTCATCCATCCATCTCCATGAAAACCATATGCACCATGTCCATTGACTCCATCACCTCTCGCCCTCATGTCACCTCCCCCCTCGTCCCTACAGGAACTATCACCAGATGACCTAGCCAGAGTCCTCTGGTTGATGATCAGCAGATGGCTTCACCTCTGTCCCCTCCTATGAGCGCTGAATCGTCTATTCTGATACTTCTTCCACCTGACGCTGCTGTCGATGCTTTTTTCAGCAGCCTCTCCACTGAATCGTCGATAACCTTGTCACCCCCATCAGGTTCCACTTCCTCTGGTGACTCCTACTTTGCCACCACAATTGAAATGCCCCCTTGCCATGTCAACACCCCTCGCCCTCTACCCACCCGAGGTGACCGTATTGTCTTCTTCAGCTGGGGAGACCCCACAGGATGTATCGCCCCTGATCATGACAATGAGGAAACCTTTCCTGTGGAACCCGACCTCCCATTCCATGCCCACAGGTTTAGAGAAGGCTACCCCGATGAAGAGTATCATACCATTCTCCAGGCGCATCTGACCAACTCTCATCTTGCCATGCCTATTGATCGCCACCTCCAGCCGGGATCACCCCTCTTATATCTGACCCAGGCATACCAACAGCTGGCTAGAATCCCCACCATTATTCAGAAACTTCACCTCCCAGAATATACTATGCAACGGTTGGCCTTACTCTCTGTTCAGGAACTCAGCACAGCTGCCCTGGGAGGACTGGCCTACCAATTGGACCTTGGAAATTGGCTTGAGGAATTAGACAGGTATATGGCCAATATTGCTTACTCCTCTTTATGAGCTAGGAAGGAAGACCAAGGAAAATACATCCCCTTCGTAACCTGTGCACAATGAGACTCTGACAATGCCCTTGCCACTAGCCCCAATGGACGTAGCCCCTAGGAAGAAGAGGACCTCTGGTGTGAGCATCTTTTCCCCTCCTGTGAGACCACCCCTGCTACAAAGATGCCTGTCACAAATGTTATATCCTTGGGCATTGGCGAGTTCATTGCCTCCTCTATGTCTGCCCCACCTGTAAGGTTAGACAACCTGGACACCCCCAATACCTCTGCCCTGAATGGGTCTCTTATTGGTCGCCCCACCATCTTTGTCTTTGTCTTCTTCCTCCTCCCATCACTCCCATCATTCCTCCCACTCTCTGCCATCACCGCCAAGCCACCACTCACGCTGCTAAAGGCACTCATCCCATCCCATCCCGGTCCCTGCACCTCATGCACCTTCTCCTGAATCAGCCAACATTGAAGACATCATTGACAAGGTCGCATGGGATAATATCACAGGCTCTCCAGGCCCCTCATATGGTGAATTTTACTCTTTATCGTGGACTCAACACCCTAAACCAGGGGTAATGTTACAATTTATCACTATGTTCTTTTCTTTTCTTTTGTTGGACTTATCTCTCCTTGCTTAGTTCTCTTCACACTAAGCTCGTAGTTCCCCCCATCACATACCCAATCCTTTTTTCATTTTCTAGAATGTTCTCTGCTTACTAAGTAAGCTTCTTTAGCCATTGGCTCACTGAATCAACGATCAGTCAGCTGTTGTTCTTTCATGTTCTCTTTCCTTCTATACAATTACTCAGCTTCCCCGCATCCTCGTATATAAACCTCAAGTAGCTCTCCTGTACTTCAGCTTAGACCTACTTGGCATATAACATCCTAACCCCCCTCTTTGTGTGTCTTTGCTCTCCCTGTGTCCCAACCTGATCACAAGGGTTTGTCCTTGGTCCACCCGTTTCACTGGGAAGTCCATCATCTGGTATCACCAGAACAAACCTCTGACCTTGCTACTGGCAAGGTACCCCCTTGTCTCAATAGCATGGGAACTTCACCAAGTTCATGCTCAACCCTTCGGAATCAAGCATAACAGAATGCTTTGACAAAGGGGGCTGATCCACAATGGGCACACACATTTAACAATATCAATGATCTGATATATAAACTGGTAAGTGACTTAGCTTTGTCAGATCACAATTCTGTTATCTACTTTGTATACAGATAATGCAAGGAGTTTATGAGTGGCACAATCATATTGGTATAGCTGCCATGATTGCCCTCAGGCAATTTGGACAACCAACAAGAAGTATATCAACATAGGTGAACATCAGAAATATGCTAAGCTTGTCCTTGGTCCTGGCCTCCTGTTCCTGTATGGTAAAGTCAATCACATCAAGGATTTGGATAGCTGGGTGGTAAAGTGTTTATACTCTCCTGTGTAACCATGACATTACTAATCTTTAACTTTCCTGGTGTGTTCTGAGGTTGGTAAGACATACCAGGGATCACTTATCCTGCAGACTCTGGCTGTGCATCTAAAAGACATCACTCCAGTGAATGACATAACATATAATAAGATGATCAGAGCAGAAAAACCAGTTGGAGCACTGGTCTTGGTATTGACAGTGGTAAGATTCCTTATTACCATTATATGGCTACAGATAATCCACTGTCCCTCAGGTTGAGCATGCATTGAAGATGTATCACATGGTTGAAGACACCTATGAGTTCACAAACCTAACCAAGTTCGGCAATCAGATATGGGGTCAAAAAACTCTCCATTATGCAAAGTTGGTCAGGAAGCTCAACTAGGTGAAGCTTGATAGAATTTTTACTGTAGCACAAAGGTATCTCAAAGTTAAGTATCACAATATGACTAAGGGGTATAGTGACTTGGATGATGAAAATGATGATTGCACACTCATTATTGCATCATCTGATGACCATGCTATCCTAGATGATTGAAATATTGAGATGAAGGGTCTGGGAAATTCTGGCACCAGCAGCAATGAGTTATTGACTGAACTGGATATTGAATATGCCACCAACTGGGAGGTGGGCTTACCAAGAGATCTGGTAGGGATGGAGGATGACATGTTTGGGAGTAGGGACTTGGATATAGAATTGGCCAGTGAGTAACCATGACTGACCTCATTCACAACATTGTAATCACTTCTGAGTCTCAGCATAATCTGGCTTCCTGCCATCATTCATGTCATGGGGCCAATTCAACACTGGCTCATAAAGGTATGTTTGTCTTCTCACCCACATTTGGCTGTCACTCAATGCAGATGCTTAGGCAGAAAGCAATTTTCCTAGAGAAAGAATCAGGGAAGGTGAAAAATAGAATATTTTTCCCTAGAAGATAGAAATGAGTTTAATAGCAAAAATAAGCAAATAAATATAGGATAGTGGGTATTATATATGTTGTCTGACACACATTTACATATAGAACCATTTCCAGATGTGTCAAGTCATATTATGGTATTCCA
Organism: Pulveroboletus cf. viridisquamosus; assembly: GCA_038090515.1. Taxonomy (NCBI): domain Eukaryota; kingdom Fungi; phylum Basidiomycota; class Agaricomycetes; order Boletales; family Boletaceae; genus Pulveroboletus; species Pulveroboletus cf. viridisquamosus. The sequence goes on from JBBPMX010000692.1 coordinate 8,798, forward strand.
GAATCCAATATATATAGTTCTAATATGTTGTATCCATCCATTCCAGATCCAACTCCAGATCCAACTCCTTTGATCTCTGGTGTGTTCTTGATGAGTTCACACCTCTGACATTCTGGATATTCTGTATTTAGTTCTCCTTGTTCTTCATATTACTCTTCATTCTCTGCTTAGTACATAGCCACTAGCCTCACTCTAGTTCACCCTCTGTTCCTGTGCTTCACTTAGAAGCACAGCTCCAGTACACTTAGCATCTGTTCTCTAGACTCTGACTAACACCTATGTTTTACATCCATATATAAGTCTCTGTTTTTCTGTTGTAGATATCTTAGTTTAAATATCAACTTGAATAGTCTCCAAAATCACTCTGACCTTTGAATCTGTTCTGCAAGTTTGACACTTGACCTGACTTGGATAATTTCCAAACTCACTCTGATCCCCCTTGAGTCTTCAAAACTTTCCTCTGAATCACCCTTGACCTTTGTTGCTTGCAACAAGGTCAATCCAACCCTCAACCCACATTCTGAAATAATAGGACATACCTGGAATTGTGACAAGGGTGCACCACATATAGTGAAGCCAAGTCCTGCTTGAGCTTTGGAGTTCTGGAATTACTTTCTGAAGATCCAGTCCTAACAATATTGCATTTAGTGCAAACTAGGCAAACATCCAGACAGTTTTTGAGCCACTATATGTTTGTTATATGTATCATATATGGTGACCTAATTATTTTTCACTTTTCATTCTCACACTTCAGTCACATGACCAGTCACATGACTTGGGCCTAGACCTATGACATCATGCATTATCGCTACCACCCCCTTTTAATTACCACCCCCCTTCACAGAACCCTCCCACACCCATGGGATCTCACATCCTAATATGATATTAGTTCACACCTTATCTATACATGCATGTAGCACATGGCATGGTCCATGCACAGTAGCTACACATATATAAGAGGTGCATCCATCACTGGTACCCCAGCTTTGGCCACTTGTTTCTTGGGTTAAAACCTTGAATGATAAGTGCACTCTGTTGCTCTCATCACTTCTGTGAGGCCTTATGACAGGCCTTAGTTGCTCAGCTTCGGTGTTCTTGACTCTGTCATAACAATGTTGATTAACCCATTTTTAAAAATATAGCTGCCACTGCCAGCACTTAACATTCAGTAAGATGGCTTTTAATAATCTACTCTAGATAACAACTAACAGGCTCACAGCCATTGGAAGTGCCTATGAAAATAGTGCAAGTATTGCTAAAGTTACATTCAAAACATAGCTACCTGGAAATACCTACCAAATTAAGAATAGATGTGTCACCAAAAAATATAGCCATCTGGGAGCACCTGGAGGCACTCACCTAGTTTGGAACAAATACATAGCCACCTGAAAGCACCTAGAAATGCTTACAAAAATGGCTTAAATATCCATATACTTGGGCTAATATTTGATCAGAAACTGGTGCAAGTATTGCTTAGCAAACTCATAAAATACTTGCCCAAAT
>JBBPMX010000694.1:0-10293 GCA_038090515.1 Pulveroboletus cf. viridisquamosus
GCCACAAGGAACCAACTGATAATATCATATCTTTTCTTTGTACACATGATATCCTTTGTTTTCTTTCATTTTGACAAACCCTTTGTCTCTTTGTATCACTCACTTCCTGTTATGATTTGTTACTTGTCCTACTCTTTTTCCTTTCAGATGGACTTATCTTCCCTCCTCACTTAGCTCTTGTTATACTAAGCTTGTAGTTCCCCTGATCACATGATCATTGTTCTCTCATATTCTTTTTCTTTCTATGCTTACTCATACTCATCTTTTGCCATTGGCTCACTGACTCAATGCTCAGTCAGCCTATTGTTCTTTCATATTCTTTCAGTTTCTATATGATTACTCAGTAGTGGTGTTCAAGTAGGATATTATGTTGCTATTATGTTGCTATTATCCTGCTATGAAGGAGCTATGTTTTTTAACAAATGTTCCAACTCCGCTGATGCCGATGCTTCGCCGAGATACTTTCCCACCCTATTAAGTCACATGATAGCGTTTCCGCAATGATACACAAAGTCCTTGCAGGATCAACTCGTCAGAAATTTGGGGTACAGCGAGATAGACACAGATAGATAATATATATATATGATATCCCACCATTCCGCCCTTCCCCACCATGCCCCGAACATCAGAAAAAAAGAAGTTACTACAGAAAATTGATCAGATCGAGCTGAAGGTAGCAGAATGGCAGCTAAAGCACTTACGGGACTGCGATGCAGATGAGTCCAATGACTCCTCCGTATCTGAATATCTTGTTGTCTCGACTCCTGAAACCTTTTCCCCCTCCCTCGACTCTGGCACAGAATCCGAAACGGCCTCAACCGACTCTGAGTCAGATGATTCAGGTGAAAAGAAAGCTACGCACTACAATCGTTTGCATAATGCAATCCGAGCACTCCATGATGAGGTGCACAGGGTGTGCATCCTGAATCATGTTGCCATACCACAGATCCGTGCTTCCCAGCTTTACCTTCTTGAACATTTTGCAGATTTCCGGCCCCATCTTTTCCGAAAGAAAGTTCGTGTGGATCCAGACGTTTTTGACTGTATACTGGAACAAATCAGCAATAGCCCGGTTTTTCATTCTAGTTCCAATCACTTACAGCTTCCAGTCGCAATCCAACTTGCGATCTTCTTGAACCGGGCTGGGCACTATGGAAATGCAATATCTGTTGAAGATGTTGGTCAGTGGGCAGGGGTCAGTGTGAGAACAGTTGTCAATTGTACCACTCATGTGATGCTTGCGCTGCTGGGCAAGCATAACGACTTCCTTCGTGTTCCAGAAGCCGAATCTGAGGATGTAAGGTTAGCAGAAAACTTTGTAGAGGTCAAGACGTGCGTAGAGTGGAAGCAAGGGATTTTCACTGCCGATGGATCCATGTTTAACTTGTTTGAAAAGCCATCACATTACGGCGACACCTTCACTGACAGGAAAGGTAGTTATTCGCTCAACTGTCAAGTAAGAATCACCTACTTTCTAACTGTGCTGTCGTTGATTCAAGTGTAATAGCTTATTGTTATGGTGCATGACCTTCTCATCGTTGACTATGGTCTGGGTCACCCAGGGAGCGTCCATGATGCATACGCTTTTCAGGGAATGGAAATCGCAAAGAATCCAGAAGCCCTCCTTCCAGAAGGATGCTGGGTTTGGGCAGACAGCGCTTACCCTTCACGAACATGGTGTGTCACGCCATTTAAGGCGACTCGAAATGTCCCACTATCACGGGCGCAGAAGCTATATAATCGTCATCTTTCTAAGGTACATACCTTTACTTCTTCCAGGCGATGCTAACAAACGGACTGTCCATGTTTAGATCCGTGTTCGTGTTGAACATGCATTCGCAGCCCTAAAGGGCTGATTCCAGTCGTTACGGGAGCTTTGAGTTCACATCCGATTGAAGGAAAAGATCAAGTATGCGGTGCATTGGATACAATGCTGCTTGATCCTGCTGACAGAACTTTCGTTTTATTTTCCTTTTCTCCCTTATCTTATCCCAATTCTCACGACCTTTCCAGAATGTTCTATGACGTCATCAGTCTAGACCATATGTCATTGCCAAGCCCATGACTCATTACGACGTCATCGATTAGTGAGCATCAGTCAGCGTATTACTCATACTTCCCACACTTGCCCTAAACTCTTACTATACGTATATAAACCCGTCGATACGCTGTACTTATTCCTCACGCTTGGTATTCATCGTTTCTTCTGATCTCTACATCAGTTTGAGCTTGACGCTCTCTCTTGTGTCTTTTCAGTTCCTGATATAATACCAAGCGTACTCAGGCGCCGTCATACTTTACGACCCCGCCCCTCGACTAGCTTGCCTAGGTCGCTGAGCCTTTCGCTCGCCCTAGTTTCCTCACCCCATTCCTGCCTTCTGCTGAGCCCTTGGAAGCCCTATTCGGGGGACCATCGGTAGACGCATCGCGATCATTCCCGTCACACGTTCTCACGTCGGTGTCACCCGTTCGGGCCGCCGCTACTCCCCCCTCATCACACATACTCTTGCCGGTAGCCGTCCCCTTCGGACATGCCGTTCTAGTCCTGTCCCGGTCCCTCCTAGACCCCGAACTCCTTCACCAGGGTTAAGGGCTTCGATCGACCCCAATGACATCCCCTTACCAGCCTTCCTACCCGAAGTCGCTGATATCCTCATCTACTGCCCTCTCACCCTCGAGGCCCACTTAGCCCTCGAATCCCTCAACGATCCCATCGAGGTCGTCGAACCACCGCGCCCACTCACTCTCACAGATTACAGAGCGATCGAGTGCACCTTCTCTCGGGAAGACATATTCCTCCTTGAGTACCTCGACAGCCTCTAACCGTGTCATCCCCACAATCCTCCGATTCCTTCCCCCACGTGTCACTCCGAATGTCAGGAGCGTCGCCTTCCAGGACCGAGCAGAAGCGAAAGGAGCTCAAGAGGACGACCCATGGAGATCCCCCTGCCACCTTATTCTATAATCAGGAGTCAGCTGGTTTCGCCTTTCAGGAACGATACGATAACTGGGTGGCTTGGTACCGCTACGACCTGATCACCCATAACAGCCCGCCGATCCCCGAGATATCCTCCCTCTGAGCGGAGACCCGAGCCCGTGTTGAGGGAGAGGTCCAGGCCGAGATCAGGATGGAGCACCACCAGGAACGTGCCCGGAAGAAGGCCAGTCGCGCCCCGAAACCAACATCCCGAAAGGGGAAGAAGCGTGCGACCTCGCCCCCTTCGTCCAATTGGGACAGCTCCTCTTCTGACGACGACAGCCCCGCGCATCCGAGAGGCCGCCGTACTCTCCCACAACCCGAAGAAATCCCGCGTCCCACCGGCCCAAGGTTGGGTAAATCCTGGGCTTCGAAACCACCCGTATTCAAGGGCGAGAAGAAGGGTTACCCCTCATGGAAGAACGCCCTTCGTACTTACCTCCTCGGGTTTGATAATACCCCGAACGATAAGCAGAAGATCGTCATTACGCTCGGATTCCTTGGAGGAGGAGAGACGAACGCCGCTCAAAGGTTCGCAGACGCCTACCACAATGAGAGGCTTCCTTATTACCCAGATACTTTCGCTGAGTTCCTGGGACAACTCGATGTTAACTTCCTCTCCGTCACTCATGTGCAGGAGGCGTACGACAAATTACAAGAACTCCGACAAGGACGAAATGAGTCAATCAAGGACTTCTTCGTCCAATTCTATCAACTCGTTCGAGAATCGGATCTCACCGTTGGCGAGGAGACCGAAAAGTTGCTCTTGCGCATTGTGCAAAAGGGTGTACACAAGGAAGTCATCTCCCTCGCCGAAACCTCTAATACTGCCCTTGCCTTCTCCCGCAATCTCCGTACTTGGGAGAAATACCTCGTCCGGGCCGAAGCTACGCTCCAGCAGAGGAAGGCCCACGAATCGGGAATTAAACCCCAGACATGGTTCCGACTGGGACAAACCTCTGCCCCGCGTGCCGCTCCTGCTGCGCCAGCCCCTCCCAAGATCGATCCCAACCAACCCGGGACCTTCGGCGGACAAGGAGTCCCGATGGACATCGGCAAGGCCCGAGCTGAAGGACTCTGCTTTAAATGCGGAAAGCCCTGGCCCTGTGCCGACCACCCTCCTCGGCCGCGTCGCGCGATTCGTCACCTCGAATATAAGGGGTGCAAGATCTTTTATGAGAACATGGGGGAGCTTGTGAAGATGATGAAGACAGTCAACAAGAATGAGTCGGGTTTTGGAAAGGAGGAGTAGGTATGGGTCGACCCCCTCCTTGTGTACAATGTATGTCGTCTTCTGTTTCGGACAATAAATTTGCCGTTTTGTCTGTTTCAGAAGTCGTCGAGACCCAGGAAACGCCTTCTGTGAGTGAGTCATCGCCGGAAGTGCGGATCCTCAAGAGGGAATCTCCGCCCCTCCTTGTCAAGCAAGAGAACACGTCTGTCCCACTCCCAACATGGGGGAGTAATGGCGCTGCCGGTTACGACCTCCACGCAGCAAGCGACGCCACTGTCCCAGCCCATGGACAGCTCCTAATCCCAACGGCTCTATCCATGGCAATCTCTCCCGGCCATTATGGCCGTATCGCACCCCGTTCCGGCCTCGCCGTGAAGTTCTCTGTAACCACCGGAGCTGGCGTCGTCGACTCCGACTATAGAGGGGAGGTGAAGGTTCTCCTCGTCAATAACTCCGATAAATTATTCAAAATCACGAAAGGTGATTGAGTAGCCCAACTGATCCTGGAAAAAATTTCAACTCCTTCGGTCAAGGAAGTGGCCAAATTCCCCGAGTCCAAAAGAGATACCAGAGGCTTTGGATCAACGGGAGTTAGACGGCTTTGACATGAGGTTAACACCGTAGACCCATGGTCGGTGGCGTGGATCCAAAGACAAGTCCACGGCGATGCGCAGCGAGCCCTCGAACACCTCAAGTCCTTCGTACATGACTCCAGAAGGAAGGAGGTTACCAAGGACCTAGTACGACAGCTCTCGCAATTGCCATCCGAACAAGCAGAGATGGTCATATGGGATCTCCAGAGGAAACCGTGCTATGTCCGAGCGTCCACCAGACGACTCGTCAAAAACTCGCTCGAACTACCCGCCACAATCCTTAAGGACGACAGAGGCACATTCACAACCATGTGCCTAATCGACTCTGGATGCACGGGTTCATCCATAGATCGGAAGTTCGTCGAAGATCACCAAATCCCCACCCATCGTCTCCCAGTGGCAATGCCTGTCTACAACGCGGACGGATCCCTCAACGCAGAAGGGAAGATCGACAGGTTCGTTGTGGTTGACATGACAATACAAGATCACCACGAAAAGATCTGCTTAGCAGTCACCGGTTTGAAATCGGTACCAGTATTCCTCGGCCACGACTGGCTGAAAACTCATAACCCTACCATTGATTGGTCTAAGGGGGAGGTGAAGTTTACATGCCACAACGAACACCTCCCTCCCCTATACCCTGAGGAAGATGACGAAGAAGAAGAGTTCCTCAACCGTTCCGACGGAGACCGCCTCTTCCAAATCGATCTGGGGTCCTATAACCAGAACGTCTCCACGGACATCGCCATCAAGGACTTTCAACAAAAGAAAAAGAAAACCCTCGAGGAAGTATCCCCACCCTACGTCCACCCCTTTGCCGATGTTTTCGCCAAGGAGAGTTTCGACCAACTCCCACCAAGAAGACCACGGGATCACACCATTGAACTCCTCCCCGGAGATCACAAAATCGACTGTAAAGTGTACCCGCTTGGACCAGGTGAACAAAAGGAGCTCGACGCCTTCCTTGAAGAAAACCTCAACTCCGGACGAATCCGACCCTCGAAATCCCCCTTCGCTTCAGCCTTCTTCTTCATCAAGAAGAAGGACGGCCGCCTTCGCCCCGTGCAAGATTATCGGAAGTTGAATGACGTCACCATCCGAAATCGCTACCCCCTCCCTCTTATAAACGAACTGGTCGACAAGCTGAAGAAGGCCAAGTACTACACCAAGTTCGATGTGAGGTGGGGTTACAACAACGTACGAATGAAGGACGGGGACAAATGGAAAGCGGCTTTCTGCACCAACCGAGGGTTGTTCGAACCCCTTGTCATGTTCTTTGGGCTCACTAATTCGCCCACCACCTTCCAAACAATGATGAACTCCCTCTTCCGAGATCTTATCAATCGAGGGGTAGTAGTCGTTTATATCGACAACATCATGATCTTCATGGAAACCCTAGAAGAACACCAAAAAGTCGTCGAAGAAGTCCTCTCAATACTGCGGAAGGAACATTTATACCTCCGCCACGACAAATGCGAGTTTGAAGTACAAGAAACCAAATTCCTCAGAATCATCGTATCTTGCAACCAAGTAAAAATGGAACCCAAGAAGGTCGCTGCCATCAAAGATTGGCCCGTACCCACCACTCGGAAGGCATTACATGGCTTCCTTGGCTTCCTCAACTTCTACCGACGTTTCGTTAAAGACTTCGCGCATATTGCACGACCTCTGAACACGCTCATGTCGGAAAAGAAAGACTTCCTGTGGGATGACGCGTGTCAACAAGCATTCGTCACCCTCAAGGACACCATCTCCTCAGCACCGGCCCTAGCCATGCCCACAGACAACGATCCATTCCGCATCGAAACAGATGGATCTGGGGTAGGCCTGGGGGCAGTGCTATCCCAACGTCAGAACGAAATCTGGCATCCAGTGGCATTCATATCACACTTGTTAAACAACGCCAAACGCAATTATCACACCGCAGGTCTAGAAATGCTAGCGGTGATGTACGCCCTCAAGGAATGGCGCCATTACCTACTGGGCGCCGCGCATCCCTTCGAAATCCTGACGGATCACAATAACCTCACCTTCTTCCATCAACCTCAGGACCTCTCGCGACGCCAGGCACGGTGGCAACTCACTCTCCAAGAGTACGACTACCACTTCACCCACCGTCCGGGTAAAACAAATCCTGCGGATCCACTGTCCCAGAGGCCAGACTTTGAAAAGGGGGTAAAAGGTGACAATAAACAGCAGGTATTACTCCCGGACCATCTCTTTTCGCCTCCTACCTCCTCCAATAATCGCGCCTTCTTCATCTCTTTTCGCCTCCTACCTCCTCCAATAATCGCGCCTTCTTCATCTCTTTTCGCCTCCTACCTCCTCCAATAATCGCGCCTTCTTCATCTCTTTTCGCCTCCTACCTCCTCCAATAATCGCGCCTTCTTCATCACTATACACGCGAAGACCGCCGACTCTCCCCTCCCTAGCCACGATCTTCAGAGATCATATCTTCAAGCTCCACGGAACACCCCGGAAAGTCATATCTGACAGGGGCCCACAGTTTGTGTCGCGTTTCATGAAAGACCTCTACTCCCTCCTTCGCATAGAAGGTAACCCCTCTATGGCCTACCATTCCCAGACGGATGGCCAAACCGAACGACTCAACTCCGAGGTGGAGTTATACCTCCACCTTTATGTAAACCACCGACAGAACGACTGGACGGAATGGCTGCCACTAGCGGAGTTTGCCCACAACTCCAAGTCATCCAGTTCGACTGGTACCTCCCCCTTCCTGCTCAACTATGGGCAGCAACCCCTCATCCGTACCGACGTACATCGGGAGGTCAAAAACGAGTCCGCGTATGCGTTCGCTGATTGGATGAAACAGACGCACAAACAGGCTAAGGTGGCACTCGACCTAGCCTCTGCCGAAATGAAGAAATATCACGACCGGACGGCACGAAAGACCCCCAACTACCAGAAGGGAGACCTCGTGTTACTAGAAGGAAAGAACATTAGAACCAACCGCCCATCGAAGAAGTTATCTGACAAACGGTACAGACCCTTCAAAGTGACCAAAAAAGTCGGATCGGCTGCCTACGAACTCGACCTCGACAAAACATGGCAGGGAGTACATCCGGTTTTCCACGAGTCCCAACTATGGCCTTATGTAACCTCGACCACTCTGGGCCAAGTGGAAACCGAATCGTGACCGCCCCCGATCATCATAGCTCAAGAAGAAGAGTACGAGGTCGAAAAAGTCATCGACTCTTGGTCCCGACGAGGACGGACCGAATACCTGGTCCTCTGGAAAGGTTACCCGCCTGAGGAAAGCACTTGGGAACTGGTCTTCAACCTCGCCAATGCTCACACAAAAGTTGAGGCGTTTCACAGGGCACATCCGGATGCCATCTGTTCTCTAGACTTCGTCGTCACTCAACCGTGCGACTGCTCACTCTGTTCCTCCTCCGTTACCGCCCTATTCCAAAACACCAGTTTCCGTGACTACGCCAAAACCCTCACTCGTCTCCCTATGGAGCTCTTTGACATACCCCAACTCGGAGATGAACCAATCATAGAAGGTCTTTTGGTCGATCGGGACGACGACCCTTGAAAAGGGGGTGATGACAGAACTTTCATTTTATTTTCCTTTTCTCCCTTATCTTATCCCAATTCTCGCGACCTTTCCAGAATGTTCTATGATGTCATCGGTCTAGACCATATGTCATTGCCAAGCCCATGACTCATTACGACGTCATCGATTAGTGAGCATCAGTCAGCGTATTACTCATACTTCCCACACTTGCCCTAAACTCTTACTATACATATATAAACCCGTCAATATGCTGTACTTATTCCTCACGCTTGGTATTCATCGTTTCTTCTGATCTCTACATCGGTTTGAGCTTGATGCTCTCTCTTGTGTCTTTTCAGTTCCTGATACCTGCATAACATGGTGATCCAGTTTGAGAAGCTGCTTGGAAAGGAGTCGTCAGTCACATAGGCGCTGCAGGAAGATCAGATACAAAGGAGGGCTTACGATGACGATAACCTGGTACTCCATGTCCCTATTGGCTCACCAGGTCAGGTTTTCCATGCAAACTTGATGAACCGCTTATTTGAGGCACTCAGTGAGCCATATGTTGTACCAACTGAGGAATGATCGGTGTTATAAGTGTTGAACGAGTGTAACTCATTCAATACCCTTTTACTGTAGTACGCACTTAGTTACCTTTTATGGTAGTATTACGTAATCATGTACCTACAGTTTCACACTCAGACTACTGAGTTTGTATAAGTCTCTTGACTCGTAACCATCAGCTGAGAGTGTCCCAACAACCGCAAGCACTCTATGTAAGTCCTATTAGCCATCCTCTGCAGCTACTAGGGTCTTGTTCAACAATAAGTAACATGTACTTTGATATGAGAATACACACCAGTACAGAAGCGCATAGTCCTAGGAAACGAAAGGGTGTACACTAACGTGTAAATTCAGAGCGACTACAGGTTTATCAGAAAAAAAACAAACAAACAGATCACCAGACACCAGCATCCAAAAATGTTCCATGGCGATAAATCACGGCAGCGAGTTATGAGACTGTGAAGAGAACAGTGGAAGTGTAGAGAAAGGAGGTAGAGACATATAAGAACCACCAGTGGGACCCAACTGAGACATGTCGAGAGGATGGCCCAACGGATGCACAGGTGCAGAGGTGGGGTGGTATGTGGCAGGTTGCTGCATAGGGCGCATGTTAGCCATTCCTCTGGCAGCTATTTGTTGTATGGTGTGCATATCAGCCGGCAAACCCATCTGCTGCATCGTGCGTGCCCACTCTACCTGCTTGTTCAACAAGCCGATCTGTGCGTTGAGTGCATGCTCCTCAGTCTCCTTCACCTTGAGCTCCAGCATTTTGAGCTCATGCTCACACTGGTACTGAGCTTCAGCGTTTGCCCACTTGTTATTGAGTTCCTCCTTCTGGATCTCCAGTTCCTTCTTTCGGAGCGAGTAATTGAGCCGCATGGCTATGCGTGAGGAAGGTGCCAGTGATACCTCTAAGGCCTTGCTGGCCTTGTCTAATTCCTGGATTTTAGCAGCGAGATTTGAGGCACCTTTAGAACCTGAGGCCGACGTGAGTTTGGTTGATGACAAGGCGCTATCTGACCAATGACTCCGCCCAGTCGTTACAGCGTCTGCTGAGCTTGGTGGGCGAGTATACGGGCCAGGCCTTGTAAACGCACTACGTCCCCCTTGTGCAGGTGCCTTGCCCTTAGACGTAACCATTGCACTAGCAGAGCCTGATGCTCGCTGGAATACTTGGTTAGTTTGAAATGTAATCAAGTAACAGGTTCACATACCTTTGAGATAAATGGAGATACAGCTGGCAACGCAAAAGTCTGTGGGTGGAGATCCATGGCCGAGTCCACAAAATTATCATGGCCATCAGACAAGGACATCTCCTCGTTATCGGCAGGTGGAACATCAACAGATGGAACATCAGCTAGGTAATCCTCTTCATCGACATTTATTTCTTCTTCATACAGCG
>JBBPMX010000697.1:0-10277 GCA_038090515.1 Pulveroboletus cf. viridisquamosus
CATTATATCATCCCTGTAAACATGTGAGTGTTTTTGAATCACCAGAAAACTTTTGTGCCTGGTTAGTGAGAGCCTTGAAAAGTCACCATCTATACTGTAGCCAGTGTGATATTGAGTTCATGGGATCTGTTGCATTTGACGAAATTGGGATTAAAATTTTTCATGTGCCATACCATGTCTGTATCTTGAGGAATACAGATTACTTTGTTTCTGTGAACTATATGCACTGCCAGCTTTTGCATGACTTAACACAGCCCTCTAAATCACCTGCTTTGACTGTTGCCACGTGTGTTGCTCAGCAACTGGATGAGGTACCTGGTTGGTTACTCCATCCCAACTCCATTTACAAGCGTAATCTATCTCATCTAAAACTTGATGTTCTTGCTTCATCTGTTTCAACCCTTGAGGTTGTCAAGCTGAAAAGTAAGCAACAGACTAAGGTTGCCTTTGTTGCTATCCTGCTGTCTCACTTTTCACTATCTCGCTCTTTGGTCTCCAAAGAATCTACCAAAGACATTCTTCACAAGTTCAATAACACCAATCTTCCTTCAATGTGTTCATACTGTATGGTTCCTCTTGTTTCTGTGTACTTCGACAAGCTGTATGGCCAAGAAGTATCAGCTATGTTCCACAGCCCCCCAAATGTGATCCATGCCTTTAGTGATGATCCTGTTCATGAATCAGGTATCGAGTGGGTTCATTTGCCTTTTGATGACCTCATATCTTGTCTTCACAAATTGTCTATGGATGTTTTAAGTGCCTCAATCAAGCTTCTACTTTCTGAGGGCTGTCCATCCATAAATAGCTGTTCCTGCCACAAAACTTGTGTTGGACTGGTATGACATGTACTTGCTGTTATGAACCACGTGCAACTAACTTTTATCTTCACATTCTTTTCATCACTTTCCTTACTCCTCACGCTCCTTACGTCACGTGACCTCCATGAGGCCGATCACATGACCAGTCACATGCCATGACATCATCCGTCACCTGATGAGTCTAGCCTATGACATCATAAGCCTCTAGGGTTACACGTTGACAACCCTTAGACTACCCTAACCCTTATCTCCATCGGATCTCCACGGCAATCCTGCCACCTCCTAGATCTCCCGATCCGATCTAATCTCCACCTCATGTATCACCCCTATTTATCTAGATTCCCATCTCCGCGGATCTCAGATCCAGATCTCAGGGTTTGCCTCACGGCAGCCTTGCACATCTCATCTCCGTCCGCACTTCCATTCCCTACCCACGGTCATTACCGACCTTCCTTATGTAGCATAGCCTTATCTATTAGTTACCATGTATAGTAGTGTACTGCTTGGTCTGTGCGCAGGCCTGTACAATATATAAGGCGGCAGTCCCAGCTGGCTAAACCCCAGCTTTGACCACTTGTCTAGTTCACCTCTCGTAGGCCCCTGGGTCCTTGGGTTAAAACCTCAGCCACTATGGGTTCTCCTTCGATTGGCTACGCTGGCACTTGTAGCTCCCCTGCCAGGGTTACGGCTTTCTTTCTTTGCCGGCTAGCCTCGTTATCGGCTGAAGGTTTGGTTGTTTCTTCCGGCCAAAGGGTCTTCCTGTCCCCTTCGATGGCTGCTCAACGCAGTCATAACACTTGCTCATACATGCTATTTGGAGTATGCTAGTGCAGCTACTGTATGTGATATTTATCTGTCCTACTATCCTTTCAGGACAGCTGTCAAAGAGACAGATAATTATTACCTGGAGCAAATTCTTGCACATGAATATGGCCAGATTATCATTGATGCATTGGTGATGTCACTCCACGCACGTAGAGTGGAAGAGCAGAAGATTGCACAATGTGACAAAAGAGTTGAGGATGTAAGTACTGCATGATTGGCTTCTGCCGCCTATGACCAAGATTGGCCATCTGTTGTTCCACAGAGTGTTGTCCTGTCCTGCCTGAATCAGTATTATGTGTTAAAATATAAGTAAAAGGGCAGTGATTGCCCACTCAGCTGCTGCCCAAGGAGTAGCAGGAATGACTATATTTACCTAAGTAAAAGGGCAGTGATTGCCCACTACACACACTTTGTAGAGATAACCGACTTGGGCAAGATCCATTGGCTTCTCGGAATTGAGGTGACTCGCAACCGGGCTGATCGTGAGTATCAGGAACTGAAGAGACACAAGCCAAAGTGTCGAGCTGAGACCGATGTAGAGATCAGAAGAAATGATGAATACCAAGCATGAGGAATAAGTACAGCATATTGATAGGTTTATATATGTATTGTAGGAGTTTAGGGCAAGTGTGGGAAGGATGAGTAATATGCTGACTGATGCTCACTAATCAATGACGTCGTGATGAGTCATGGGCTTGGCGATGACATAAGGTCTAGGCCTATGACGTCACAGAATGTTCTGGAAGGTTTGTGAAGGAGTGAGATAAGATAATGGAAAAGAGGAATATCGGTCAAAGTCTGTCAGTGAGCTCACCCTCTTGCAGAAAACATACATAGAATCTATTCTACATCATTTCAATTTTGATGACGTCAAGCCCATCTCCACGCCCATGGAACCAGGTGCTAGGCTTACCTCATCCCAATCCCCAACAACCGCTACAGCATATGCTGTGATGAAACATGTACCATACTGGGAGGCTGTTGGATCACTAATGTATGCCACTCTCGCTACCTGCCCTGACATCTCCTATGTGGTAGCACAGGTGTCCTGTTTTGCCTCAAACTATGGACAGAGCCACTGGAATGCTGTCAAACAAATCTATCAGTACCTGGCTGGCACCAAGTCCCTGCGACTCACTTATGAAGGTGATACCAGGCCATTGGTTGGATACATGGATGCAGATGATAGTGTCACCAAGGATCAGCATGCTATCTCTGGCTACACCTTCCTCATAGATGGTGGAGCCGTGTCTTGGAGCTCAAAGCGACAGAAAATTGTCTCCCTCTCCATGACCAAGAGTGAGTATGTTGGAGCCACTCACTGTTGAACAGGACCCTAGTAGCTGCAGAGGATGGCTAATAGGACTTACATAGAGTGCTTGAGTCCGTTGGGACGCTCTCAGCTGATGGTTATGAGTCAAGAGACTTATTCAAACTCAGTAGTCTGAGTGTGAAACTGTAGGTACATGATTACATAAGACTACCATAAAAGGTAACTAAGTGTGTACTACAGTAAAAGGGTAGTGGATGAGTTGCACTCGTTCAATACTCCCCCTTGCTAAGCAGCTAGTAAAGGTGCATAAGCATCTAAAGGACAAGGCTAGGCTGTCTGTGGGAGATTATAGAAAACTAGACCTAGCTGTGAGTGGAACTGCTTAAATTTAATATATCACAAGTTCTTGGTGAACATATCTGCAGGATTGGTGGCACCTTCTATGTAGAAGTGTCAGAATCTGGCAACTGTGCGTGCAGCCACAGCGCTGGTCCTATGGTACCTTTCACTGAATCCTTTGTTGACACACTACCCTTTCTTTCCTTTCATCCTTGCTATCTCTTTGTCTCCCTGTATCCTTTCACCCTTTGTGTGTCTGTCAGTGGCATAATAGGTATATAGTTGTCCACTTTTCAGCCTTGATACCTCAGTCCGATTGCCCGTGCATCGACTGAGCCTACGTTACTCGCAGCTCCGTCTTCCGCACCACCTCGCTTGTAACTCTTACAGGTTATGAGCCCCGACTTCCTCGAATAAAGAAACAACTAGTTCCACTGATAACTATGATGACGATTCCACTCACCACAGACACTCTCCCAAATAACGTACCCAAGTTGGACATTAAAGCAACCAACTGGGTGATCTTCACTTTCCGTTTCCAGGTAGCCATCGAGGCAAAAGAGATGTGGGGCCATTTTGATGGCACAGCCATGATGCCGAAGAGCCAGACTCCTCTGACAGCTGATGAAAAAACGGAGCTCGATAAGTGGAGGAAGAATGAGGGAATCTCTAAGCACTTGCTTACCCAGCGGATCCCAGACTCAACTGCACTTAAGGTACACAAGCTCACCACTGTCGAGCTCATGTGGAAGGAAATTATGTGAGAATACACTGAAAAAGGCACATATGCACAAACAGAGCTACGCTCCCAGTTCCTTGACTCCAGGTTACCTAAAGGTGGCGACGTTCACCAATTCCTTGATGACCTCAGGATGAAATGAGAAGAATTAGCATCCATTGGAGTAGATGTTGATGAGAAGGATTACCATTTGACAATCATATGCTCGCTGCCCAATTCCCTTGCAAACTTCGCATCTGCTCAGCTCGCAGCTGCATGATTATATGCTTCATCGAAAACCATTGACCCCGACATGTTGATCTCCCTCATCAGCGAGGAATCTGATTGGTACAAGGCCAAAACGACACACTGGCATGATGCCAAGGACTGTGATGAAGCAATGGCTGTCAGCACACCCTCACAAACCTGTGGATGTGGATGTGGACACGGAGGAAATACCCATCATGGTGATAGGGCGAAATGGCTGTGCTGGACATGCGGATCAGATAAGCATCTGGCCGCAAAGTGTGATAAGGCACCAGAAGGGGATAAAAAGGATGCCACAGACCACACTGGTAGTGCCCATGTGGCAGCACTTAACGATGGCGATGACAATGGCATTTTCGGTGTCATTAGTGATAATGAATCCCTACCTGTTTCTGACAGTGACAGCAACAGCGGTTCCCTGCCTGATTTAGACACAAATGGCAGCAGTGACTCCTTACCTGATTTGGAGATGGATAGTGACGACAACTCTTTACCCGAGCACCTGGCCGTAGAATGGCATGATCGCATCCTTCACACAGACAGTGAGGACAACGAGGACTGGTTTTCCGACATGGGCGATGACAGCCCATGGGGCTGTGGATGGGATGAAGATGACGACTCAGGGAGCGATGGCGATTTGGCTGCTCCAGCTGGGGAATTGTCGTCGCCCAGCAGTCGAGTCGAGCTCTATGATTCAGGAACCACACAGCATCTCACCCCAGATCACAACCGTATGATGGATCTGAAATCCATTCCCCCGAAGTCCTTTACAGCAGCTAACCAGCAGAAATTTGCTGCAACTGGGGTCAGGAACCTAGTTATCGACATGCCCAATGGGTTAACTATATCATTTGCGCCTCACTGAAGTCCTCTACTCACCTGAAGTGGGATATACGCTCATGTCGATCGGATGGCTCAACGAGATGGGTCTGTCCACCACATTTGCAAGCGGTTACTGCACCATCTGCAATGCAGGAGGAGACACCATCAGCCGCATTCCTTGTTCCACTAAGGGATTGTACTGCATGGTACACAATGACAACCACGCTGCCGCTGCTGATAAACGCTTGACCGTCATGGAGCTTCATTGATGACTCGGTCACATCGCCCCAGCAGCTGCCCGGCGATTGGCTGAATGAGGTTTGGTCAGCGGTCTCAAATATGATTTAACAACGGACAAGGGTACCTTCTGTGAATCCTGCGTATATGGTAAGGCCACCAGGGCACCCATTCCTAAGACTCATGAAGGTCCCCATGCCTCCGCACCTGGCGACATGATTTTCACTGATGTTTGGGGCCCTGCGCTGGTAGCTACTCTAGGTGGTCGGTGATACTACATTTCCTTTACAGACGACCATATGCGGCTCACCCATCTGTACGTCCTGCGTCAGAAATCCGACACCTTTACCTCATATTGTGCCTTTGAGGTGTGGCTTGATTGTCAGATGTCCGCTCGTGTCAAGCTCCTGCATTCGGATCGCGGAGGCGAATACCTAGGGAAGGATTTTGTTTTGTACCTTCGTCAGCAGGGAATGACTCAGTGACTCACCGCTTGTGACACCCCGCAGCATAATGGGGTTGCTAAACGTCTCAACCAGACCATTTTGGAACACGTCTGAGCTTTGTTGCACACTAGCAGCTTACCCAAGTTCCTGTGGGGAGAGGCCGCTTGTCATGTGGTATGGCTGAAAAATAGGACTCCTACCAAGGCCCTGGATGGGGTTTCCCCCTACAAGGTAGCCATGGGGTGTACCCCCGATCTCTGTCATGTTTGCGAATGGGGGACTGTCATCCACGTTCACACCGGGTGAGGATCAAAGCTTGGTGGTCACATTGACACCAGTCGTTGGGTGGGTATCGATGACCGCACAGAGAATGCGTGTCGCATGTACTGGCCTGCTTCACACGCTGTCACTGTCGAGCATGACTTTTATTTTGACGGCACCTCAGGTACTGCTGAGGGGGAGGGGAACATTCTGCTGAACAGCAGCACCCTGATGCCTCCACTCGTTTCTATCCCAGCTGCACCACCACCACCACCACATTCCACCATGCCACCCGCTGATGCCACACCCCCATTACCTAATGACATCGCCCCAAATGCCACACTTTCCCTGCAACAAACCATTGCTGCCGAACCATGTGCTCACCGCATCCAAAAGCCAAGCCAACTTGTCCTCAACATTCTAGATGGCAAGGCCACGTCCTCACATCTCCCTCGTGGCATCCTTGCACCTCCTCCCCTTCCCACCATTCCAACCACCGTGCCCACTGCTCCAGATATGCAAGCCACTGAACACGCTATGGTCACAATCAACAACAGGTACAATGTAGACTGTGACGACCATGAGCTAACCATGCTGGTTGAACAAGCAAGCACCATGGCAGAAGCACTTGAACCAATCTCACTTGTGGACACACATCGTTGTCCAGACTGGCCTGACTGGGAATGTGGCATCAGGGAAGAACTTGACACCTTGACCAAGGCTGGCACATGGGACCTTGTAGACTCACCACTCAGAGCCAACGTGATTGGCTCAAAGTGGGTATTCCGAGCCAAAAAGGATGCTGCAGGCAAAGTTGTATGGTACAAGGCGTGTCTAGTGGCCCAGGGCTTCTCACAAGTTCCAGGAATCGACCATTTTGACACCTACATCCCTGTGGCCAAACTTGCCTCAATCCAAACAGTACTCGCACTCATGGCCCGACAAGACCTGGAATTGCATCAGGTTGACATCAAAGGGGCATATCTTAATGGTACGCTGAACGACACTGAAGTCATTTACATGCGCCAGCCACCTGGATACACAGATCTGGATCGGCCACGCCACATTTGCCGTTTGTGCAGAACTTTGTATGGCCTCAAATAAAGCGGGCACCGTTGGTATCAATGACTAGTAGAGATCCTCGTAACGCACCTTTCCTTTTGACAGTGCGATGTTAACCAAGCCATTTTTATTAAACACAACGGACCTGCACTCACCATCATTGTAGTACACGTTGACGATTGCACCATTGCTGTCACTTCTGTCGAGCTCGTAATGGATGTCAAAGCATGGTTGGCCAACTTCATTGAAGTCACTGACCTTAGTGAACTTCACTGGCTCCTGGGCATTGAGGTGACATGCGACCGTGACACACGCAAGCTCACCCTTTCGCAGAAAACCTATATCGATGTAAAACAATGATCCTTTCCGGGATGGCAAAGGATCTATGAAAATGGGTGTGAGTGTACTTGACCCAAGGGAGGGTGTCAGATGGCAGCAGCCCAAGATACGGACCTGAGTGAAGAATCCCTCAAACGGAGGGAAAACAAACGAATAAAACAATAGTCGGACTGACAAGAACTCAGGGAAAGACAAAGATGATGGGAAGATAAATTGATAATATTCAGAAGCACGAGTACACCAGTTTTATAGTCCCGGGTACACCCGTAGACTTCTATCTATGAGATGAAACAAATCCGAGGCCAATCGGCACCCAGGGGACATACAATCTAAAACTGTCCGGTCCGGATGATTCGAATCCGGTACCGGACTGACGCGATCCAGACCTGGATAAATGGGCGGATTGTACAAACGAACTCGGAAAAACAAGAAACGAACAAAATACAAAATAAACCTACCCAGATGGACTGTAGATGCGATGGACGATTGAGTGAACGCTTGAACGGACCGAAAAGGGAGCTGTATAACTGTAGGAGGGCTCGACCTCCTACATCCGCGGGGGACTTGAATACTGACTGTCCCCAGTCAGTCACGTGACCATGGGAAGTCGTGGCTCGGCAAATGGACAATAGCGATGTGGGTGGATCGAATGACCACCCGATTGCATGTCAGACTCTGTAACGCATCGCGCCTCTCTCTCTCATCTCTCTCGCTTCCTCTCACCTCATCTTGACGCAAACCATGTCCGAATTCGACGAAATCCTCGCATTCACACAACCGCTGGCCAAAGACGACGCACAAGCCCATGCTCGGGCGAACCTCAAAGCAGCGAACGAGTCAATCGTCATCGTCGCCAAGACGGTCCCAGACGATAAAGATGAGCTGGAGGAGGAGAAGCGGATGTGGATAGTCGAATGGGAAAGTACTGTGGTGCGTAACTAGTTCTCGCATCCGATCTGGTCTCTAACTCGTCGCAGAAACATGCTCTCGGGTGCCTACGAGACGCACACCGCCTCGGCGTCGAGGCGATCCTAGATACTGGGACGGCTGAGATGATAAAAGAAGTGAACGAAACCGCCGCCCGATGGAAGGACGAGGCGGCCAACCGACAACAGCTACGAGACGAAGAAACGCAAGCGCCGGATGAAGTTGAGCCAGCACAAGCCCCGGAAGATGTCGAACCCACAACAGCGCCAGCAGAGGCAAAACCAGCCCCAGCAGATCTGGTCCCAGCAATGAGCAAAAATACGGGGGCGAAGAAGCTACTCCCCATCGTCGTAATTCCGCCACGGCCAACCAAGGTAAGTGACTAGTACGCGTCGCAGTATCAATGCTAACGAGTCGAATCAGCGACCACGGATCGTTGAAGACAAGGATGAGGACGATGAGGACGAAGACGACGAGCCGGCCCTAAAGAAGGTGGCTATGGGTGACGCGTCCCGTAACCACGACCAGCCATGCGGTGGATGCGCCAGGGCAAAGATCCCATGCCGGGGTCATGAAGGTCAGACCTGCGACCGGTGCCAAGGCCTCAAGGCCAAATGCGACAAGTCGAGCAGACGAGGAGGGAAGGTTGTGAATGTGAAGATGACGGATGGGCCAAAGGGGTCAACCGACAGGAAGGGGAAGGGCAAAGCCCCAGGTGCATGGTATCCAGGTTCTGCACGTGTAACTAACTCTTTACTAGAAGCTCCTAACTGCCCCTGTCGGAACAGGGTACCAACACGCGTCGTCGAGGTATCCGACATCGAGTGCGGAGAAAGGGACAATGAACCGGAACCAGCAAACGCGAAGTGGCGCCCACACATGGGTGAAGTGGATCTGGAGGTGCGCAAGGCAGGTCTGCGGACCATTGCCCTCCTCGAGAACAAACTATTCCACGCGCGGGCCCGAGTAGAAGAAGCGGGCGCCCAAGTCCAGGAGGCAGTGGCCCGAGCCCACGGAGCGGTGGCTCGAGTCCAGGAGGCTGCAGCTGTCTTCAATGAGGTGCGAGGTGAGCTGGCGATAGTGAGGGCAGCGTTGGGTGGATGGTAGGGACTCGGTTCGTCGTAGCTAGTATTCTTGTATTTTCTGTTTCATATCTGAGTCCATGTTCGTGTCCAATCACGTGTGAGTCTGATCCGGTGAGGTCTGAACAAAAAGGAGAGAAAACGAGTAAGTAAAGAAACGAACGGATGTATGATAAATCAAATGAATGAACCGAACGCGGGGTACTGCCCGACTTGTCTTCATTGATCAGCTCGCTGCATCTATACCTGCACGGATCCCAAATAGACGGATACTGGATTGATACCGGATTGAAGGAACAAACTACTGGATGATGTGCACCGGTCTCAAAGCACGATTGAAAGTGAATAGCTAAATATGGCGAATACGAGACTGAGAAAATGAATGATATATGACTGTTTTGCTTAATTTTATGGGTTTGCAACGAAGGGAGGGGCGACTGAATGTATCGTATGACTGTCTGTTATTTTTCTTTTTAGTGATGATTTGAGAGATTCGATGACGACATCGGACGAAAACTGGGATGAAGATTGATAGACACCGGACTAAACCCAGGATGAAGATTGATAGACACCGGACTAAACCCAGGATGAAACAAATACGTAGCAGATTGATAATGAAAATGATATTGTGGGTTTCCGACCCAACTTGTGTTCTTCGATCTACTTCTTCCGTCTATGTCTGCGGCGAGACCAACTGAACCGGATGAGACCGGATTGATGAAACACGGAGTCCAGATAGTACATATGGTCCGCAAAATAGATGAAAGGTAACACACAAATAACGGAAGTGAAAACGACAAAAATGCAAAAATCAAACGATGAAAATGAAAAGGAACAGGAATGAGTGGAAACACGAGTACC
>JBBPMX010000698.1:0-10271 GCA_038090515.1 Pulveroboletus cf. viridisquamosus
ATGCTAACCGTTCATTCTTGGGTAAGGCCAATATTAATGTTTCTTCCTAGACAATGTCCGGCCCACCTGCTGCGGGTTTCACAAACTTTTTGAGCCACAAACCAAAGTAGCAGAAACAAAGAAAATGACCTGAGCTCACTGTGGTACATGCGAACGTACCGTTCTTAGTGGAGTACGACCCCTCCCACTTTATCCTGTACTGCTCTCCTGTTCAAGAAAGCTATTTTCTGCTTGGTACATGTCCGTAGCTATTTGTGGAACACCAAACCGGTTGACGCCCGACTGACATAAATCACGTTATCGAGTTGAATATGAATATGATATATGTAGTTACAATAGAAGACTCACCCCTTTGCGACGGCTCGCTGGCTGTGCACAGTGATGTTGAGTAGTAAGGGAGTCTGCATTTCGAGATCACACCTGCAACACGAAGTGCTCGAAGAAATCGTAGAGCAGCCCTAGAGAGGTAGCATATCATCTGGACGAGGCATCGCCTTGCCATGGTCGCAGATGCAGTCAAGTCAACTCGTGTATGCCTTGACCAGTCAACTTACGTGAAGCCACGTACGAGCGAGTGGCGCCTTCGCTTCCATCGGCACCAAAAATAGGCAGTGGGGTCAGCCAGGATAAACCTATCTGTGAAAATACAATATGTATATAGCCTGATGACCGCTTACGGTAGGTGTAGAATCCGCGGGCCCGCTAACCTCGGGGCAGAGATAAGGATTGAGGAACGCATTGTATAAAAACCTACCGTGACGCTACTTTCCCCCGCAAGCCTCTCGAGACTCGTTACTGCGCTATTCTATGGCAGCGTCAACGCAGCAGAGCAGCTCTTCGGAAGCGGATAAGATGGGGGGTAAGTAACTCACTGTCAGGATTGCACATCGGTCCCAATGGCGAGCTGAGAGCTGATCTGTCATCGTCGGAATCGAAAGGAGAAGATACTATAGTTGGTCTCTCTCACAAGGAGGAGTCGCTCCGCTTAGGCGTTGTGAAACTGGGACACTGGGTACGCCTAATATCAGCAGAATATATTACACCGTGTTAAGACAAGGGATATTGGAGTCTAGCATGATGCGAACTCCGCGGAACTTGACACTACCCGTAGGGCGCCAGTGACGGATCAGAGAAATCGAGTCAAGACAGTGAGTGTGCTAACCGTCCATTCTTGGGTAAGGCCAACATTAATGTCTTCCTGTCTCTTCCTAGACAATGTCCGGCCCACCTGCTACGGGTTTCATAAACCTGATGAGCCACAAAGGGCCAAAGTAGCAGAGACAAAGAAAACGACCCGGGCTCACTGGTGTATGCGAACGCACCGTTCTTGGTGGAGTACGACCCCCGCCACTTTACCCTGTACTACTCTCCCATGATTTGTGTACTGAGGAATGTAGCAATGACCGTACCAGTAACTTGGAAGTGAAGTGGATATAGGGAAGTCCCCACCCGAGGTGATGTTGCCAGCGTGGTGACGATCCCAAATAAGGACGGTCTGAAATTCGAGATGCGTCTCAAGTCCGACGCACGTGTGCTTGCGTACGTTCGCAGACTTGGACATGTCTGTGCGTGGGTGGTCTTCAATTTTTCAAAGGACGTGATCAAACTGTCTGTACATTTGATCAATGTGCGTACAGTCGTTTCGTTCCCGGAGCTCTCTAAATGTGAATGAAGTCACGGTATGTTCTCATGAGCACAGGACACCTAACTAGAAATCCGTAGACCGTGGATTCAATCCTTGTGGCATAAATACGCAGACAGCGGTCGCTGACATCCGGACCCGGGAAGATTGGAGAGCGTGCTCGCGCTCTGGAAACGGGCCCTTTGCATTTGAAAAGCGAACAACATGCTGGTCTGTCTGACTGTCGACCTTGTCTTACCACTGAGGCACATAGACCACACAGATTTATGGCGATTTCGAGATACGTCTCAAGTCAACGCACCTGTGTTTACGTATGTTCACAGACTGGGACACATCTGTGCGCGGGTGGACCCCAAATTTTCAATGGACATGATCGAACTGTCTGTCGGAGAGGGTCCGGGCGACCTTTTGATGGTCCACATATTTTTCCAAAATGAATGGCTGAGGTTCCCAACGCCCGACGCATGCGAGGAGCGCGACAAATATGAACTGAGACAGGCCGGGTTGTTGTCGCCTCATCTTTCTTGCTGTTATCTCGACCGTTGGCTGTAAATCATCATCACAGAGTCGCAGCGAGTGTTGCCTAGTGTATGCCAGAACAAACGAGAATGAACTGGCGATCATTAATCATTCCTTCTCCAAGCGATCCACGTGACCTGGCATGGTTGCCTCCATCCGAATCCGATCAGAGTCGACCGCCACACTTTTTATGCTGGTATCTCGCCTCACTGAACAGTCCAAAAGGGTCACTGAGAGCATTGGGACGAGTCGTAAACCACCTGACACTCTCTATTGAACACGAGGAAGCTAAATTTATATACAAATGACCATCTTCAAGGTGAGGGTAGATCCAGTCTGGTGGTAGCACTGACGAGATCACGCCTCAGGTGTCTGGTCGTGGCGAGCACGAACGCCACGCTTGAGGCATGGAAAATTCTTCGTTAGGTCCTCCCACCACTCACGACGGTATCGTCCCCACAAAAAGGATAGCAGGCTTAGGATCCCAACGAATGCCAGACCAGTGCCAGCCACACCCAACGTTGCACGATGCCTCGATTCGAAAATGGCTGCACATAATGCCACCAGGAAGAAGATCATTCTGTGATTCGGTAAATTCGAGCGAGTTCATACAAGGTCACGGTCACACTTACGCCCAGATGAGCAATGCAAACGGTAAGCTGTACATGATTGCCAGCATCCTAAATCCTCCCCATTGAGTCATGTTATGCATAAACAGTGCCTGGGAGTCGGTCAGAACTTCACAATAGGTATCAGGTAAAACAACGGACAGCACCAGCAGCCGAATCATCTTGACCGCGCTTCTGCCTGGCAAGTAGTAGAGACGAGAACAAAGAACTAATGACGCTTAGCAAAGACACGTAGGTTGCGACTGTGGCGATGGATTGTGACTCCACGTCCCCTTTATCGACCCCTGGCACGGCTAAAAAGCTAACATCGACAGCCAACATAACAGTGGACTACCGAGGCTCTGATATCAGGTCCCAGCCGCGTATTTAATGGGTTTGCACAGTGAACTACTCACAAAGATTGTGAAACCACTCCATTCATTGCTGAGCTTGCTCGAGAATGTTTTCCATCGAGCATAATTGATGACACGATCGACCCAGATACCCTTGAGCTCCTTAATATGGGTGGCAGGTGTAAAGAAGAGGATGATATCTAATGGCAAGAATAATGAAGCCTTCTCATCTACATTCTCTGTGTAGACGGATACGTCGGCTTCTAATCGTGCTCCTGGCTGCCCACAGAAATTGTAGAACCTTGCACGAGCTGAAGTCCCAATCAGTTGTAGATGATTAGGTAGACAAAGACACTGACCGAAAATGCCCATCACACGGGCTAGGTGGAGGATGAGTGACAGGCAATGACACACCAGACATGGACTTGCCTATAATCCAGAATGCATACTCATCAATTACACCGACCCTCGCTGGTAAATTCTAGTAAAATGTATAGAACGTGTAAAACAAGACGAAGACTTACATTGGAGGTATGGCGTGAGCGAGAGCAATTTTGCCAGCTGAGTCTCATCCAGTGTTGACAGAGGTGCTTCAGACGTGCTGGTATCTAGCCAGCTCTTTCAGTGGTCACCTCCCATACCAAGGAGTGTTGAGATCACCTGTGCAAGCATGAGCGATGATCCCACAAAACTCGGTGACCTGATTTTGGGACACAATGCTACAGTTCGGATATCGCTCGCAATGCAACCTGGTATCATGAGCCCTCGTCTGAACAATCCTTTCCGATCTACACACCAATATTGAAACTCAATTTCATATCCTACATCACGTCAGGAAGCAAAAAAACTTGATGATACTCTGAGCGACTCACTGATGTGACTGAACGCAGTAACACCTTGCAGATGACGGAATGCTAAGAGATTTTCTGTCTTGACTGTGTCCACCCAGAACACCACACGGCTCTGGTGGTTGACGAAATAGTACAGCCATAAAGTGTTACCATCTTCTTCATAGAGATGTATCACCAGCTGCGTACAAACTGGCTGGAAAGGTGGGCGTGGAACTACTTGACTTTCCTTTTCGCGAAGAATGTCAATGCATTGATTAATTTCGACCAGATTTTGTTGTGTCAGGTCAATGTCCGTGAAGACTTGCTGTAAAGCAAGAGATGAAGAGTACATAAAACTGCTGAACTCTGACACACAAACCTTGTGCACATTGAAGAAATAGCGTGCTCCCTCGGGATGCACTGTTTGTGTCCACATTCCAGGTGGTGTCCTGTAGGGAAAAACCTTTCGCACGTAGGCCAACGATGATAGTATTCATGTACATACTCTGAATAGTCAATTTTCCCAGGATCGATAAATTGCGCGTTGTCCTTTTTTTCCCTTCAGAGGACAAGGGAAGGGGAAGTCTTTTAGCGTCCGAATAGAATTGACTGTAATAAAATACCTCGTTTACATACACTAATGAGTGTTGTAGGTATCTCTGTATTTCCTCTGGTGAGACTGGTATGAAATTGAATGCGGGTTCGGGAGACTTGGATTGTGCGGAAGGCGATGGAGCTGGTAGGTAGGCGGTGCTAGGCATTAATGTGGATGGTTCGTTGAGGGAATCATCACGAGATTCTAGGGGCGACAGGACCGTTGAAGGAAACGGGGTGTACGAGGTAGTTACAATAGAATAGTCGCCCCTTTGCGACGGCTCGCTGGCTCTGCACAGTGATGTTGAGAGCGTAGGGGAATTTGTGCGTTTTGAGATTATACTTGCAACACGAAGTGCCATCGGGAGGAGAACTGCACGAAGAAATCGTAGAGCAACTCTAGAGAGGTAGCATATCATCTGGACGAGGTGGCGTTGCCTCACCATGGTCGCAGATGCAGTCAGGTCAAACTCGTGTATGCCTTGACCAGTCAACTTAAGTGAAGCTACAAGCGAGTGGTGCCTTGGTTTCCCATCGGCACCAAAAATAGGCGGTGTAGTCGGCCAGGACAAACCTATCTGTGGAAATAAAATATGAGTATAACCTCATGACCGCTTACATCACCTAAAAACACCAATCGTGCTATTCCCTTGTGGAAAATGTTCATTGGGAACGAAATAATACGATTGCCACAAGGATTATAAAGAAAAATATTGCTATGGTATACTCATATGATATTTTAGGTGTTCCCTCGACAGCAGAGTGATTTCATTTGATGCCAAAGGATTGTGATTTGATTGTAATATTCTTAGCAAGCACGCAACCATTATAATCCACTTTCATTGTACCAAAATCAGTTTTGGGGTGCGACACCCGTGATACCTTTTTCGTCCGAATATAATACTTTACAGCCAACTGGCCGCAACATGAAAGATGGTGATCAAAGGCAAAGTAGGGATCGAGTCAAATCAGAACGAAAAGTAGTTTATATTCAGAACGAGAAGTAGTTTATGTCACTACCTAAGTCTTCGTTGGCCTCGTCATCTTCCCCAATCTCACTGTCTGAACTCCCTGTGTGTTCGCTGTCATCACCTTCAGAGTCCATGCATTCATCATCACTGGCACTTGGGTCTACGTTTGCGTCCAGCCCCCCTTCTTGATCCTCGTTGTTGTTCAGAGACGTTTCTTCTGGTTCTTCGTACGTATGCTGCCGTGTTGCCTCTGGAGCCTGTACCTCATGCCCGACTCCAATCCGCGCGAACCATGCATACATGTCTCGGTCGGCGAATCTAGGATCATTTGGATGGGCGAGAAAGCCATGGTGAGAAGTTAGTACTTACATATTAACATAGTACGCAGCCCAGTCGTCCACATCATCATTTGCACGACCAACTGAAGCACCGAGGCGCAGGAGTGAATCTGTGCGGCCATCTGCAAACGTTGGGATGAGATGGCATGCCCAAATTGCGAGTGCGGGGTCGATGAAGCCGAATGCTCCTGGTGAGTCTGGAACGAATCCGATTTTCGGAAGGTGAGCCTTCTCGATACTCCAGTGGTAGCCAGGCACTACACCGAACCAACGTATCCACAGAACATCCTTGGTATATTCATGTCCATCATGGTGGAGATGGAACACGAAGGCAGCCACAACCTGCGCATACCAAAATGGATGCGATTTGGGGCCATCCTCCTGCGAGTGCAACATAACGACCCCCCCATGACCGGGTCGAAGGGTGTCATATGCACGCCGAATATCATACGTAGTGTAGTTAATCTGCAGACGCCTGGGAACAGCCACACGATTGAGACCGTTGACAAAGTAAATGGAAGAGCGCTCATCTGGAGTGAATGTGCGTTCATCACCGTCATATTCTAGATTGCGTAGACGGGTGAGGAGGTGGTCTTTGAGCTTCGGAATGAAGTCCTGGGAAAGACGGTTATTGCAGAACCACTCATAAACGGCCTAAATGAACATGTGTATCCGAGAATATGACCCCAACTTTCGTGTCACGGCGCACAGTTGGCCATCATTCCTTTACCTGGGAGCCACGTACAATCCAACCAAGCCTGCTGAAGGATTGTTCCAGGGTGAGCTCCTAGTCAGAGTACATAGTTAGTCTTATCCCGTATGACAGCACGCTCACTCATGAACTCAGGCTTTCAAGTGTATTTTTACGTCGCCCAGCTCTGCCCGTCACCATGCCGGGGTGGATTATACTGTCCACCTCAATGCTTCACGCTCACGCAGCAATGTTGCGGCACTACTCGGGATGAAAGTTGTGCAACCACGAGCTATTGCATATGCCGCAGTCCAAGTATGTAATCTTGTTTCCAGCCTGATCCCCTGTGGGCCTTACACATCATCAGGTACGCTTTGCGCTGTCCAGCTGCCCCTCATGGGTGGTTGTTGATGAGGACTTCAACTATGAGGATTTTTACTACAATATTGTTGATTACTTCGAGGCCCCGGGCTCAGAAGAGAAGTCGGCTGAGGTGAAGAAGCTCTTGTTATGGTGGAACCGGTGAGCAGACACTGAAACTTGGTCACTTGACTAATATAGTTGTGCAGAGTGGTGTTCGGTCGTCGAAACGTGTCTGACTATCACCCCATCTCTGCGCAAGCACTTTCGGTGGCACGGTCCCGAAAGTGATCTGGTCTCAGCTACTTCTGTCGAGCATCGGGTGATTGAGAAATGTTCGTGTAGTATGGCGACACCATGTACTATAATTACGAAACAATGAAGATTCAGTACTACACTACCAAGGCTTTAACAATGCGAAAGTCCTGTGCATGGAATTGACCCTGGAACCTATTCTGCAGTCATGCCCGAAAATCGACAATAATATGCAAGTAGGCACCATAACAATAAAGTTAGTGATATTGAGTGATGAGATGCAAGGTGTGATGGCTTGGCGCACATCGCCTAACATGTACTGTGTGCTGAAGGACTCAAAGATTATATGACAGCCTATGTACCATCAACCGGATAACAATGGATATTCAGAGCGAGTATGATGGCCTATGATAAAGCCCTGGTAATATAACGAGCAGCATGCATGACAGTGTTATAATAACTACAAATTGCCCCATTTGAGACTCATACATGAATAGCCAATATGTGCACAGATGGTTTACATTGAGCTCGCACCATGTCCTGAGGAAGTGTCTCTAAACTATGTCAGATCCATGGCACATGTCATTGATAGGCATCAAAGGGCCGTGTTTGTCAAACATCACGTCATGATGTCGTGTGGAACTTTGGCTCATATAGTTTACAGCGTGCTTGATCTTGATGTTATTTCGAACAAATGAGCTTCATCAGCAAAAAGTCCCAAAACTAACAAGGCCAAACAAGGTCTTGCTAGGTTTTGCCACGCTATTATGGCCATGCCAGAGCTTGCAAGGTCACGCTCTCATCTCGCAAGACAATATCAACCTTGGTATGAACCATGCAAGGCCTTGCAGGGCTCTTTATGGAGTTATGTATAGTCAACCTGCTACTGTGCTTACATATGTAAGTCGGAATACCACTGAAAATGACTGCCATAACGCCGTTGGCCCGTTGCTGCTTGAGTCTTGAGAGCGTGCCCTGTTTGAATTCAAGCGGAGATTTTACCAACGGCATTACCTGCTGAGCAATCTCACTTCGCGAAAATCAAAACTGCTGTAAAATCAAAGTCATGTGACTAAGGCCGCGTGCCACAAATGCGCGTCAGAATTCAGGCTCCGATCAAACCTTCCTTCCTCCGCGCCATGACCTATCATGACATGTCTCATCGCCTTGGTGTATCGTCCAAGACATTATCGTTTCCCTCTGCCATCCATATATTTTCTATCCATGTATTTCTGCTATGAGGAACTTCACACAAGACCTCTGGTAAGTTTTTTGTGTGCTAAATGGGATGGATGCTGCTCATTGCCATCGGATGTCGCACACTTATGTAATCTCGCAGGTTCGCCCATGCCTCGCAGTGGGTTCCACTACAATCTTATTGCCGTCTTGCTGTCATCACGCGCACTGCCTGCTCACCAGCGCGCAATGCAATGAAACTGGTTAGGTTTGCGGTTCACTGTTATGCCAGGTGGAGTACATCTGCACAATTCCGATTGGACAAAATATTGCGCTGCTTGAATTATCGACTCAAATTAGGAAGGCTGAGGGCTCCATACTTCAAGATTGCCGTTGAGCGGCTTTCGTTCAGGTTGTTGTTCTCGTATAACTTATGGTTATTATGTTTTTAGAGTACTATGTTTACGAGTTTACCATGGCTAATGTTATCGGGCCTTGCATGGGCCTTTGTACCTATTATCGTCTTGTATGACCTTGTAAGACCTAGCAGCATTGCCTCGACGAGCCTACCTTGCAAGGCCCTGCAAGCTCGGAGTGTTTCCCTGCAAGGGCTGCCAGGACCGGTATGCCTCGCATGGCCTTGTAAGGCCTTGTTTGGCCTCGCTAGACTTGGGACTTTTTGCTGATGACCATTCTCGTACCACAACGATCACCCGCAAAACGAGAGGTGGTGCGCCCAGGCTAGGTAGACACTCAACTGACAATACCTAATGTTTCCAAACCCAACTTCACACTCGGTGGCTTCTGCACCACTCCATCGACTCGATTGGTCTTGGGGCCGGTTGACGAGGATGTTGTCAGTTACATAGTTCCCGCTGTGCTCCGAGTAACCAGTGATGAAGTATAAAACGGATTCTATGCAGGGAAGTAGCATCGAACTGACGGATGTGGCTAAGGATGGCGATAGTGTCTTCGTAAACCCTAATCGAGTTGGCGTGAGACCTTCTCCTCAAGTGGCGTGATCTCATTCCTTCACACTAAACATCCGTCACTTGCTTATGCTAATGAAGAGCGTTATCGTTGATGGGTACTAATACATAGCCGGAAGACTAATCCGGAAGACTAATGATTCTTGTGCACGTGCTCAGCACAATGCAAGCTCATGTGCGTACAACCATCCCGCGGTTCTAATTAGACATTGTTGTACAGTCCCAATCTCCGTGTGCGCAGACTTGGTCGCCTCAGGTGAATATTCCAGTGAACCTGATTGTGGGTGCCCGTTGAGAGATTCGTACTCATGACACAGACTGGAAGGCGTGCACATACTTGCAATCCATCCTCTCCGTGCATCGCATTGAACCACTCAGATCAATCCATCGGATCGTGTGCATTTCGGCGAGCACACACTAGCCACGCGGGAACCTTGATTGTAATGAAAGCATCCTCGGCTCCGACCTCATGCTGATCTATGTTGAACATGATAATGTAGGTTGGATTATCACACGCACTGTCAGTTGGACCCTCTCGGCCGGCCGGATTTGAGAGGCACTCGTCGCTGGTTGGGCCTAGTAGGACTCGCGCGTTCGTGACAAGGTTTGCATTACTAACAAAGTCATACCACGTTTACCACTCCTGGATCTGTGGCATTTTGCCCACTGTTGGAAGCGCCCTCGCTCGTGGGCTGGGTAGGGGTATGCGTAGTGCTTATGTACCGTTTACGCTGTAACATGGAATTAGTTCTTGTGTATAGGCCCAAAGAATGATGGACCTTTCGCTTTCCTGCGGCCGTTCGCTGAGATGGCAAACGTATGTTAGATTGATTGCATCAGATCGTCACGGAAGGGAACTCACCGGCTTGCGCTGACCCGCAGCCATCCATGAAATTCCCTTGTTTGTGGGACCCACCCTGGCTGGAAAGTGAGACGGGCGATGAT
>JBBPMX010000699.1:0-10264 GCA_038090515.1 Pulveroboletus cf. viridisquamosus
CATCTTCGTCTTCTTCCTCCTCCCATTGTTCCCATCACTCCCCCTCCTCTCTGCCATTGCCACCAAGCCACCACTCACGCTGCCAAAGGTGTTCACGCCATCCCATCCCAGTCCCTGCACCTCGTGCACCCTCTCCTGAATTGGCCGACATTGAGGACATCATCAATGAAGTTGGATGGGGTAATATCACAGGCTCTCCAGGTCCCTCGTATAGTGACTTCTAGTTTTCGTTATGGACTCAACACCCTAAGCCAGGGGTAATGTTATAATTTATTGTTTTACTCTTTTTCTTCTATTGGACTTATCTCTCCTTGCTTAGTCCTCATTACACTAAGCTCATAGTTCCTGCCATCATGTACCAGATTCTTCCTCAGTTTTCTAGAACGTTCTTTACTTACTAAGTAAGCCTCTTTTGCCATTGGCTCACTGACTCAATTATCAGTAAGCAGTTGTTCTTTCATGTTCTTTTCCTTTCCACACGATTACTCAGCTTCCCTTTGTCCTTGTATATAAACCTCAAGTAGCTCCCCTGTACTCTAGTTTAGACCTACTTGGCTTATACTATCCTAAACTCCCCTCTTCATATGTCTTTGCTCTACACTTGAGTGAGCACTTTAGCTCTCCCCACATCCCATCCTGACTACAAGGGATTGCCCTCGGCCCACCTGTTTCCCTGGGAAGTCCCTCATCTGGAATCACCAGGACGAATCCTTGATCTTGCTGCCTGCAAGATACCCCCTTGTCTCAGTATCTCACGATCTTCACCAAGTTCACACTAGACCCTCCAGGATCAAGCATAACAGTTAAAGAGCTTGCCAACTCAGGTGGTTGTTTCACAGATCTTTGCCAATCTCTTTTGCAACTTGTAATATAGCATTCTGTATTCTATCAAATGTGTCAGTGTTCCACAAGCAAGGTGATGTTTAGTCAGCAGCACTGACACCTAATCTGTAAAATATATCACACTTAAACCTGACCTACATGCCCAAATGAGGAAATCACTTCTTCAGTACTGTGCGCAAAGTGATTAGTAAATATTGTGTGAGATATTGAGACGAGATTACCATGCAGGTTTATGAAATATTTTAATGTATTATCCGGATCGAGGCCCCAAACATGACATGAGCGAGAGCAAACAGAGAGGATACCCGTTTGATGGTGCCTATCGCTGTAGTAAGCATCATGTAATGGTTAGTCAGGTCTTCAATGGCTGATGCGGTGTGGTCATTTGCACACAATACCTGGTAAGTATCTGAGCCCAATGTGTGCCCAATATCACCCAGGTATTCGGCCAACAACCAGAAGTCAGGCTGGCATTGGGAAATAAAGTAATGAGGACTTTCCAATCAGACGAGAACCACAAGACTAGCTTCTGAGCCTTACACACCGCAGAGACTGGTGGCACACATTCGAGTTGATTACAGCCAGGCATACAAGTAGTACAGAGAGGAAGGACAGATAAACATCAAGACATTGTCGGAACCAAAGGGTATGGATAGAACAGAGGTGACCTGACGAAACTCATCCCAAACCCAGAGACGGACTTGCTCATGTACATTTTTATTCTCTGAGTTGTCAGCTGTATCCATCACACTTTGCACAAGTGTACCGTCCATCCATCCTTCGATGAAAGTACCTTTGGGGACAATACGAGAGTCCCAAATTGGCCAATTCCCCGCCAGAAAATTGGGATATGCAGCGACGTATGCGAGCCAGAACACGTCGCAACCCCAAGTCCAGTGCTGAGATTGGTTGGGGATCGAAACAAGCCACTGTTGGATGCTGGAACAGAGAGATGCCCAGTGTCTGGAGTTGAGATAATGAAAAGTAGAGGGGAGGGGCAAGAATGAAATAGATAAAGAGTCGCTATTTGCCCTGGAAGCCACATGGTCGTTGTCTGCGAGCTTTAGATCCAGCACGTGAGACCTGTTCTGGGGGATAAGAGCTAACCTACCGACTGGGGTTTGTAGTAAAACGCTTTTTCCAGTGCAGTACCAATGATTGGTCTGATAAAAGAGTGGTATTCTTGAGCAATGGTAACAGAAACCTGAATAGACTGTAACAAATTAATGTCAGGTTGCGCTGCACAAGGTACTTGATGCACGATCATGTTGTGAAGATGACTTGGAAGCGTGCCAGTGAAATAAATGAGAATCAGTTGCACATAGTGAGTCTCCTCCTTCTCATCGAAACAAATGGTTGAGTGAATGGTTGACACCATTGATTGCGCCATCAGCGAGATGTGGGGGAGGTGCAAGGCTGAAAACGTTGAAGGCAAATCTCAGCTCACGTGATCCACAGGATGCTGACTTGACAGTCCATCCGAGTCAGATCTCAGACAGCAAGACTGCGCCTCTGACTCTCTGAGATGGCACCTAATTATCCAATCGATGGGGAAAGTGAGTAAATTCAAACAGGCATGTGTGCATGATTAATCCCACTGTTCGAAAGTTTTACAATTTTGTGACTCAAAGCAGCAGTGCGTGAAGTGTACGGTTTGTCCTCCACTGAAGGGTGAACTGCGCATGATGAAACGTCGACATGTTAATAAACATTGTGACACTTCTTGTCATCGCCGACATGCAAAGGCTCATCGGCAGTAAGTATCCAATGATGATTATGGTGCCAGTGTTCATTTTTAATTCACAGGCAGCTTGTGCAACCTCTGCATATGTCATTGCAGGACGACAGAGGTCCCAGATATGAGAATGACATGGACATCTGCAAGAGCCTGGAACCAGTTCCCTGCGATCAGTCGTTGACATCGAATCTGCTGCATCACAACCCCCTGGCAAGCTCTCCTGCTGCATCAATGCTCTGAGAACCTCTGATGAGCGCAATCCCAACACCTGGAGAGCCTGATCTCACAAATACAAGCCTGCCATCTGAGGCTCCGCTCTGCTCACTTTGGAGCAAGGAATTCCGACAGAATACATATGGTATATTTTTTGATTACAGCACTGACCTCTTTTCCGAGTTGCAAGAAGCTCTTCACGACAAAACTTTTGTCCCAGATGGAATGATCCTTCCCCCACCTCTAGATGAGCTTATGGACGAAGCAGCGGAAGACGATGATCAATCAGGTGCGCGATATTGATTATTTTCACTCTTCTTACCGTTTCTTGCCTCCTTGATACTCTAGGTCAATCTGAAATCCCTGTCAAAGAGCTTCGGATGAATGTCCTGGTTGAGAGCCCATACTATCCTTGGCCATCGAAGTCGGTACATCACTGTATTTTGGTCTTATCATCACTGATATTCGATCCATAGCACTTTCTTATGGTGCTACTTTTCAGTTCCGCGCACCTTCCCTTCTCTTTGGTGCAGAAAAAAGCAATCCTGGCCTGGGCTAAGGAGCTAGGCATTCTGGATGTCCCAACAATTCACTCTATCCAGAAAGCTATGGAGAGAATATGTGATGCTGTGGGCAACCCCTCCGAGAAGGTTGCATCGACTGTGGGAAGCGTGTTTTATATTAATGACGTGGGTCGAGCAATCATGAAGGTAATCACTCTGCTCTGTTTCCATATTTTGTTGATGCGTTTTAAAGGACTATGCCAACCCACTCACACGCTTTGCTATGCAGGACTATCCAGAAGATGCACGCAGTGGTATGTCGGAAGTGTTTCATAGATGCAAAATGCTGCTAGAGGCACCCTCACCCCCTACCGCTCGTGTCTGGGGGAAGGTATACTTCGTGAATGAGATTTTGCGGGACAAGTCCAGGGAGTATTTTTTCCTGGAGCGTTTTTTTCTTGTGCCCAAAAATGAGAAGCAAGGCTCAACTACTCATGTCAGTCATGCAGATGAAAAGATCCTCTTTGCGCTCGGGCGCTTCGCTGCATATTCTCCTGTGCGTCTCACCAACACTTAGTTGTTCATTAATAATTATCTTTACAGGAAGGCTTTATTGTCAATGAGGAGCAAGAAATCATACCGACGTCCATGTTTCAGGAGAACTACGAAGACTTACGTGCAGTCCCAAGAGAGTTGGACTGTGGTCTCACGGGTAAGTAGCAAGTGAAGCTTTTGGTGTCAAAGAACTTATCCATTTGCTAGAGTCGTCAAAGCGGTTTGCAAGCCTTAACCCAAACCCACTCCATCAGAAAGCAGCCAGTCGGATGGTCTACACAGTACCATTGATCATATTCATGGACGACGTTTCAGGAAACGTCTCCAAACAATGGAATAAGCACTACGTGGTATATATGTTAAATGCAAACTTACCTCGTGAAATGCTAGAAAAAGAATTCTGTGTCCGTTTTGTCACTTCCTCGCCACATGCGACACCGATGGAGCTCATGGCAGCAGTGAAGACCTCAATCCAGTAAGTTTCCTATATATTCTGATACTATGACATGAGGTGAAACCACCCCAGAAAGGCGAATGAGTTTGGCGTCATCACATGGGATTGCAAGGAAGAGGAGGAAGTTTTCCTCCTTTTATATGGTTTGTTTCTTGCTGGTGATAATCCCATGCAGGCTGAGGAGTGCAGCATGGTTGGCCTCAGCAGTAACTATTTCTGTTGAATGTGCACCGTAGGCGGGACAAAGGAATACAAAGCAAGTGAGGCTGGATATAATAGTTTATTCACTATGAGACTATACGTGCTCTTCTAAAATAATTGTACTGACGAGCTTGAAGGAGGGGCCACCTCGGACAGCCGAACAAACAGCAGCAGTAATTGAAGAACAGGTAAAACTATCACTGTGTTCTGGAGCAACAGAAAAGCTCAAGACCTCGATGGCTTCCACTGGCGTTCGCGACTCAGCAATAAGAACCATTGTTCATACATTGGTGGAACTTGGAAAGCAGCTGCAGAAACAAACAACTGGGTGATCGAAGCTGGATGAGGTTAGACAGATTTTGGAGATGAAACTGGAGGAGATGCTGGGGGGTAAAAGTGTACGTGATACCATGAACCCATTGATAGGGATGGACGGTACATATCACGGTTGAAGCCTTGCTGTGTTTCTCTATCACTGACATACTGTACGCAGGAATTCTCAATATTCACATGGATACTCCCACTGAGATCCTACATACGGTTCTCCTTGGTGTCGTAAAATATTTTTGGGGCCAAACAACTTTTATTCTTGAGAAGTCGAGGTCACTTGATGTGTTTCAAAGCCACCTCGACTCCATTGACAAAAACGGCCTGAACGTGCCATCTCTGAACACAGACTACATCTGTCATTACAAAGGCAGCTTGATTGGGAAACATTTCAAGAGTCTTGCGCAAGTTATGCCATTCCTTATTTATGATCTCGTTCCCAAGACAGTTCTGGACGGCTGGACAGTGATTGGTGAACTTGTGGTCCTTATTTGGCATACGAACATTTTGGACACGGAGATGTATCTCGCCAC
Source organism: Pulveroboletus cf. viridisquamosus (assembly GCA_038090515.1). NCBI lineage: Eukaryota > Fungi > Basidiomycota > Agaricomycetes > Boletales > Boletaceae > Pulveroboletus > Pulveroboletus cf. viridisquamosus. The sequence goes on from JBBPMX010000699.1 coordinate 5,368, forward strand.
CTTGACACGCACTATTCATGACTTCCTCAACATCACCGCCCAATGTGCGCCTAGCATCCTAATCAGCAAACCAAAGTTCCACTTCCTTGTCCATCTCCCTGCTTATATTCAGCGATTTGGTCCCAGTATCATTTTCTCAACCGAGCGCTACGAATCATTCAATCACATATTCCATCTATCTTGCATCCACAGCAATCGTCAAGCACCCAGCAAGGACAGTTGCAAAATTTTCGCACACCATGATATCATCAAGCACATCGCTACTGGAGGATTCTGGTTTGATAGCGACCGAAAGAGGTGGGTGAGAGGCGGAAAGGAGGTGCAAATTTACCTCCAGACACATCCCACACAGGCTCAGTTACTTGGAGTTGATTTCTGTGGCCCGAAAACATCAGGTGAGCTTCATGTATTCTAACTGCTGGTCATGCAAATTTCATTTCCATAGTCGGAACTGGTTCAATCCTGAATTCCTCCACAAGGAAGGACTCTGAGTCACCAATCAACCCCCCCCGAGCATCTTATGCTCATTGTGCTTTGCTTGCGGAAGTTCCAGGAACTCGGAGATTCCTGCAAGGGGCCTTGTTCATTACTTCAGGCAGTGAGAAAGCAGCACTGGGTGGCCACATTATATTTTATCATGCCGGTCGTTCAAAGGTTGCAATCAGCTTTGTATATCATGCTGTATCATTCATCTTTTTTTTTTTCCAGAATATCATCGGTCAAATTCTAGAAATCCTCCTCGCCTCCAAGGGGCCACAGGTTGTCAAACATATCACCCTCCGGCTCCTCTCCTTCAAGGATACCCTCCATCCACTGGTACAATTACCAGTTCTTGAACTTACCGACGAGGTCGTAATCCATGATTTTCAGGTAATATTTCTCTCAAGTCGTCATCAGCCAGCGTATTCTGATCTCTGATATACTTAGGATATTATCTGTCTTGTCAACGTTCAGCACAACTGCATCAATGCTGCATGCGTCGATCACACAGACATGTTTCTTCACCAGGAATGGATCCTTATATCACGCACAAAGGCGATCGTCAAACACCTTCCGACATGGTCTTTTCTCCTTAACACTTACTCTATTCACAACTATATTCACATCAAATCAGTCCTTCCTGAAGCGCTTCACAACAGCCCTATTCAAGTTACTGATGCCGATGCGGTCCGAAAGCTCGCTATCGTGAAACTCAAGGAGAAATGGGCCAATCAAGGCATTACAAGTACTGACACAACACCCACTGGTCCAGAGAATCAGCATCCGGTATTCGAGCCTACGAGGAAGCCCCGGGCCAAAGGAAAAGGAAAAGCGAGGGCTAAGAGTCTGCCTGTCACTAGCTGTCATGTTGCTAGTCCCTCTGTTGTCGGTCGACATGTCGCCGGCCACTCCGTCCCTGACCCTTCCGTTGCCAGTTCTTCCATGACTGGTCCCTCTGTCGCCAATCCTTCTGTCACCAGGTTTTATGTCCCTGGTCCCCCTTTTGCTACTGGTCACCCCCCTGCCGCTGGCACCTCTATTTCCGGCCACCCCGTTGCTATTTCCTCTGCCGCCAGCCATCCTGTTGTCATCCCCTCTACCACTGGCCATCCTGTTGTCGTCCCCTCTACTGTTGGCCATCCCATTGTCGTCCCCTCTGTCGCTAGCTATCCTACTGTCATCCCCTCTGCTGCAACTCACGTATATTCCCCACCAATATTACCCCCCACCAGTGGTGCTGCGTATCATTCAAGCAACTGTTCATTTGTACATAATACTCATTTTTCCTCACCACTCAGCATCCCACAGTATTCACAACCACCTGCCTATCACCAACTGGCATCAGTTCCATCATCCCACCTTTTCATGCATGGCACTGCAGATTTGTTGCTGGTCAATCCATACCAAATTCTGTATTCATCACTGACCATGAACAGTCAGTACTTGACAACAGTGGCACCTAGTGCACTGATTGGCATGGGTCCACGTCAATATGAGAATTATCCTTCAACTGTTACACACTCCTACTCAACCACAATGTCCAATGCGCCTCCACACTGACCTGAGTCCTGGGTCAGCCCAATATATATCTTTTTTTGGACACTGGTGTGCATGAGTCTCATGTGAATTTCGTGGGTCGCAATTCATCCCAAACAAACGGAACTGTTCTGCACTTCTTACAACGTTCCACAGTGGTTTGACCATGTTGCTTGGTCGATTCCAGGTGCACAAACATAGGTCACAGAACGCATCAAGGAACTGTGGTTCTCGGCCTGCCACTCAGTCAACAATGACTGAAGCCGGTCCCACTCAAGCAGGACAAAGTTCTTCAAACTCAAGGAGCAGCACCTCTGCATCAAATCACCTTAGGACTTCTGTGTGATCAGAAGCCTTCCAGGACTCAGCGGACAGTCAATTCGATGAAACCATCAGCCAGACCGTAAGCCGCCGATGTCATCACAGCGACTATTCCAATTTGGAATTATCAGACCAAGATAGGAAACACCTGAAGGTGGAAGCACGAGAACTCGCTCGATCCACTGGGCTTTCATCATCCAAGAAGCTTGTACAGTTAACAGAAGTAATTTTACTACTTTTCTGCGAGTCTATGGCTAAAGTGATCACAGGCGAAGGATGTGGCTTCAATGCTTTTGACTCTTGGAGCTTGGGTACTGCGGCAACAGGAGAAGAAAGAAGAAGACGAGACCTCTGAGGAGACCCTCTGCCTTTCTCTGATGTCGAAGAGTTTCGAGGTATGGATAATACTTATGCCCTCTCTTTCATGCACTCACACAATGGTTTATATAGCTCTCTCTATGATCCCACCTCACTGTCTGCTTACTCTCCCCGAACATTACCGCCTATGTTACAGACACTCACTCTAACGTTTTGGTAAGGCTTGAATATTCTCCGGAGTCAGTTGGTCATACTGAAAACTTAAATACTGAAGTCATTCATAAAGGCCCACACTTCGCTCTTTAAGGTCCATGATCAGATCTTCGAGAAAGCAGAGGCACGTGCCCTTTTGAGCCAAATGGTGAGCAAGGATCTTTCCACCATCTGAGGCAACTTCAAGATGGCGATTTCCGAGTCAATCACCAAGCGCAAGAACATTACAGATGCTTTCCAGTCCGTTGTCGGAACTAAATCGGTCATTGGTATGGAAATTAGCACGAATCACTGGATAAGATTTGCGTTTCTGGCAAGTAATTTTTGTCTTCTTTGCACTTCACTAACTCAACATTAGCGGCACTGCTATCGAGAATTTCAAATCAGTACTGTATCCAACAAGAGCCTCATCGACCATCTTTTCTCAATGTACCTGATACCTGGCCTTCACAAGGATCTCTGTAGCCGAGTCGAGGGTGCGCTCAGTGTTGACCTGAAGGCGCTCAAGGAGGAACTCAGAGACAGACTTAACTGGACAGTGGATGGGGATGTTGATGAGGAAGATTTCGCTCCACTTGGCAGTGACAATAGCCTGGGTAGTAGGACAGGGATAAGGAGGGAAGGTGGCGACAACGATCCAGGCTCAAACAATGATGATGACAGATCAGGATCCCGCAGCAATGCTCAAGGTGCCGAGGACAACCAAGACCCATCTGAATTCCAGGATGATGAGGATGAGACGCAGGTGTCGGACAGCACTGAACAGTCTGATACGGAAGAAGAGCCATCTGGTTTCCTGTATGGTGTCAATGGTTCCCCTGCCATATACACTGATGGAAAATTTTGGAACTACGTTGATGACTCGTTGGATCGGCTTCGCAAGAGAGCACGAAAGGAAGCAGGCGATCACGGCCGTCAATTCGAGTCAGAACTCTACTCAAGGTATGATTTGATTTAATCTCCTGATCGACTCGGAGTTGCTCACATCATAATTCCAGGATGCTCAATGAGATTTTAACATTGGATCTGCAGGAGTTTCCTAGTCAATGACTCTTTGACAGAAATCCCAATAACACGCCTCCAGAGTGGCAGCAAACAATCGAGCAAAACCTGGTATGGATACCTGCTCAATCGGAATAGTATGGGGATTGTTCTCTTACTTGCCAGCTTGGGCTGTTTGTTAATAGCTTTTCTATCATCTAACCTACATGGTAGTCCGAGTCGATTTAATTCATGGTGCAGATATGTTCATCGATATATTGCCAGCCTGAGTGCTGGAGTCGTTGCCTTCTCAATCTGCTTAGCCGACATCCAAACCGTCTGCCTCACCGATATGTCCACAGATTATCTATTCCATGGAGGAGAGCAGACATAGAATATATATCCAGGCCAGGTGTCTAATAATGACAAGTTTTCAGGTATCTGTCATATGCCAGCCTGAGTGCTGGGATCATTGCCTTTCCAATCTGCCTCACCGATACATCCACAGATCATCTATTCCACAGAGGAGAGCAGACATAGAATATATGTCCAGGTCAAGTGTCTAATAACGACAAGTTTTCAGGTATCTGTCATATACCGCCCCCTGACATTCACCAAGCAGCCCGCCACCAGTCTTGGTCTGAGCACGTTGACATATTAGGCCAATGCTTCCCACCACTTTGGCTTAGACAGCCAGTAGTGAATATACCAGATAAAAGTATAAATCATATGACCAACCAGGTGCGAGTATTATTTACCAAGGATCGAACTGGTATCCAGAAAATAAATCCTAATTTAGATATGCGTTACACCTCTTTTAACTTCAGCCGTGTAACCAAGTCCGAAAGATTGAAGTCGGTCTCGCTTATGCGGTCTCAACTTTTTGATGTAAATCCTTTCCTTGGCTTGGCCTCGCCCTCGCTAATTAGGGTCAATTCGGCCCTCGGAAAACTGCTATATAGATGGGTCCTTCAATTTCCCCCAGTTTGGGACCGTGGGAAAACCTTCGGGGTGAGTCGCCCCTTAGTTACCAAGGTGAATTTCCGCC